>PVHY01003216.1:0-111608 GCA_004024945.1 Uropsilus gracilis
AGAGAGAGAGAGAGAGAGAGAGTACAGAGAAAGAGAATGAAGATTCCTGGAGCCTGGGGGGCTCGCCTTCCTCCTGGCTACCTTGACCCCAGGCCTCCCCTGACCTCACCTGCCTGTGCCTGAGTAACTGCTAAACCAGTAAAGAACCTATGCAGATTGGTGAACCTGATGCCTGGTGCTTGCCCCTACAATTGGCAATGAAGATAGGATGATTACACAAGTCTTAATGGAGTAATTCCAGTCCCTAGTGCCTGTTCTATTGCTAGTAATGCCTTAATTTTCCCTACAGAAACAACCCCTTCCCTCCTGAAGGCTAGAAAGGACTGAACAATTGCCCTTCACTGTTCATGTAACCTGAGCTAATCTTTCTTCAGTGAATTTGAATTATGGTCACCTTTATTTCAAGAATACATCTCTGTTTTTCCTTAAGGAATTCAGTCAGTTTCTATTGTTCACAACCCCAAATCTTGTATATGCCTAAGGAAGAAAAGGGGGGTGGAATTTAGTGCCTTAGATAAAGGATCTGCAAATCATGTGACTTGTACCAAATCCTGCCAAACACCCACCTCTGTAGACAGTTTTATTGTAGCAGAGCCTTAATCACTGGTTTATGTATAGTCTGTGACTTTTACGCTGCAATAACAGAGATGAATAACTAACAAAATAAAATCGTTTTTAAAATCTGAAACCTTCCTCTCTGGCTCCTTACAGGGACACTTTGCCATATTTGACTTTAGTAGGTAAAAAGTCAATGGTAGCTTGGTCAAGGGATTCACCTGGCATTTCTAAAGCCCAGGTCCTCCTCTCTAGCTTGCTTCTTGGGTAGCTCTTTCTTTGTGGTTGCAGCTTAAGCAGCAACCACAGCTTCACGCCCTCCACTGCAAATAAATGTCTTGGGTTAGAGACTCTGGGCCCAAATGGGTCTTCTACTATGGTAGAAGGGACAGAACTTACTTATGGTTTTAATCAATCAGGAGCTAAGAGTGGGATTAACCAGGTTTCTAGGGAGAAAACCTGTAATTTGCTGAATTCCCTTTGATAATACTCCAACCAGGACTGTTTTCAAGTCATGAACATGTTACTACTGAGTGCCAAGTTGGGAAGAGATACACTCTAGCCCACCATTAGATAGTATTTCCACTGAGGATATAATAAAGAAATAATATCAGGGGCATAGATCATAGTCAAATATTGGAAAATAATTAGGAAGTGATAAACTTGGAATATTCCTGACTTTTCTTAATTGTACATTTTTATAATTTGATTTTTAATAAAGGTACTGCTTGGCAACTTGCTCCTACTTACAGTCAGTTCTTCTTCAATTCTAGCACAGTCCTGGATTAATTCACCCAAGCCATTATGTAGAGTCTTTTCACCAGAATAAAAATAGATAACATTAGATGGTAAAAACATAAATCAACCACACAAACCAACGTCACACTAGAGAACACGACTAGTGAGTCTTCAGTGTCATCCATAGGCTTGTGCAGAATGAATTTAAGTGAATCAAAATATAATGAAATCAATCTTACCGTAGCTAATTGATGCAAACAAGAATTACATCCCTATGGCATATCTCTGGTCACAAAAATATCACCAAACTTCTAAATAAAGACCCAAAACATTTCTAATATGAACCAATCACTCGTAGTCATTCATTCATTCACTGCCCAATTCGCTTATGCCAGTTCAAAGTCAGGGGTGGTTGAAACCTACCCTGGCAGCTCAGCATACCAGTGTTGTGTAATGTAAGCCTGCAGAGAACCCAACCATGCACATCTTTGGGGTGTAAAGGAAATCAGAATACTATGATATACTGTTGAACACAGTGATATTACTCCAGGACCCAGGAAGATGGGAAAATCACATGACTTTAAGGAAATAAAATATTTATGTCAGCGGGTGACCCCAATGGTGATGGTTAGCAGGATCCAACCCTGAGGGGGTGCTGATGGGTGAGCTTACACAGGCTGAACACTCTTCCTTAAGAAACTCATAGTTTATGCTGGCTTCAGGTAGGTAAAGTTACCTGTGACCTCATAATGACTCCTGGTCCAGATCAGAGAAATCAGGCAATTTAGGAGTGCCAAGTTCCAAAGAAATTTAAACGTAAAATGTCATGGAAATACAGATAAGTTTTAAATGTTGTTTTTATGGAACATAATTCTTTGGTAGTGCAAATGGCCTCTGGGAGCATTATTAATAAGAAAATTAATAAATGTCATAGATCTGTTGCTTGTCAGCTGTCAAAAGACAGTCCTATGCACTATCTGCTCTTGGCCCTGCAATGTCTGTGGCAGCCTCCATCTCTGTTTCACAAATGAGAAAATGGAAATTCCAAATGGGTATCATTGATAACTGACTGAGCTGTGCCTCTAATTCCAGTCTCCTCATCCTGAAATCATTCTACTCAGAGCTGTCACCCTGTAAATAACATGCATTCCATACATTCCTGTTGGGATACACACACACACATACACATACACACACATCCCAAAGCTAAAGAATCAAGAGTTACCTAAAAAAAAAAAAACCTAACAAATGCTTCTGTTTAGCTATTTATTTCCACAACTAATGATTTCATTCATATTTTTGCATTAATTAGATATGTGGATGTGCAAAATGGATATGCAAATTTTGCTCATCATTTGATATGCTAAGCAGTAGATTTTGACACTCTTAGCTATGGATAAATATAGTGATTCAAAATTTAGGTTCTAGAGGCAGGCAGCCTGGAATTGAACCTCATTTCCACCATTGCTAGCTGTAGGATGTTGGGCAAGTTGCTTAATCTCTATGTGGCTCAGTTTCCTTATCTGTAAATTGGGAATAATAATAGTACTTAACTCATAAGGTGAAGTGAAGGTTTAATTATAATGATTAATTATAGATGTATATATGAACTAATAAATTAATATATGGAAAACATGTAGAACATTGCCTGGCACATAGGAAATCCTAGAAAATATTAGTAGTTAGAACTTATCTCATACTCAGCATTATGCACTTGATCATTATTACTGATGGTACAACCACATTTTACTTTACTATTTACTTCAGAAGTTAAACTTTAAATGGAAACTGTGCTGATTTGGGGGTTGCTTTATTCCTGCTATGATCCTTTGTAGTGAAAACATGACACGCTCATATCCATTTTAAATATTGTCTTAGGACTTTCTGAATATATTCTCTCACCTACTCCTCTATTAACTGGGGAATTTTCACACTTCACAGATAAAGAATCTAAGAGGTTGGAAAACTTCATCAATAGGTATTGGAATCACAAGCCAACTAGTTTTCTGACCCCATAGTCACCTTGGGAAATTAAACTTCATTAGCCTTTCGGCTCCTAAATCACATTGTTGTTTGTTCACAAAGTTCCCTGAAGATCCATGTTCTCTTACTAGGTATCAAGGTCATTATTTGATGCTTCCCTGACATTAGTACCTTTCTTTTCACTGGAGAGTTCACTCTTCTCCCATCCCAGTCATATGGTTTGGGCAGAACCAATGCAGCACCAGCTCCATGTTGGGCCCTAACCATCTCACAAGGTCTGCCTGACTCAGGCTCTTAGTCATGTAATTGGCTGAGGTTTGGGCATGTGACTCAGTTTGAACCAATGAGAGCTCACATATGCCAGGTCTTGAGTGGGAGACATTAGAAGAGATTCTGAGTCTTCCTGTGGGCAGTGTGCGACCAGGGCTATAACTGTGCTAGGTATTTTGATGTCATGTGGTAAGAGTGGCGAGTTACTAAGGGATGGGGTTGTACTATGTATATAAGCAAAGAATGACATCAACAGCAATGAAGACAAAATAAGTTATGAAGAAAATCCCATTCTCTGATATCATTTGTGCTGCTGGAAAAAGTCTCACATGAGGCAACTAGTTGTTCTAGACTATTCAGTGATGAGAGTCAAAAGCTTTCCTTTGTTCTTGAAGCCTCCAACTTAGATTTTTAGTCACTTGCAAATGAAAGTTCCAGCTCAGAGAATGAACCTCCTGATATGATCTACACTGAATGCTCAGAGAGAAAGAGAATTTGAGTTGGACTAGTTTTATAATCTTGATATGGGATTTCCTCTTCATGGTGCTTGCTTATGTTTCTAGATTTCTTTTTTTCCTACCCTTTATTTCATCTAGTACCTATTCAAGTTAATAGCCCATATTATTTTCCATCACAGGAGAAAAAAAGTGGTGGGCATTAAGTGCCTCTATTATAAAACTATCATTACTATGTGAAAAAAAAATGGAAAATTTAGGGAACCAGTTCTAAACAGGTCAAGCACTCATGAGCACCTTCTTTAGTTATAACTTAGATTCTTGCCATTGTTACCTAATGTGAACTTTCTTCTCTTCCTTTTCTTCCCAACTGTGTCCCACTGCTTCATAATTCCACTTCATCTTTTTAGGCTTCCTGGCCTCTGCCCAAGCTGTACTGCATGGTTGCTCAAAACTCTATTTCACTATACCTTGTAGGCTCACCCTGGAAATCTGGTCCTAGTGTATGGACTTATACATTCCAAAATTCCCATACTTGGTATACATAATGATTTTTACCTGAAGGTAATTGCAAACTGCCTTCATTTTCAGGTGTGTTAAAAATGAACACCAACCAGCAAGCTTTCCTGGACTGGATTTATCCTATCTCAGGGTTGGAAGGAAAAGTAGCCAATCTAATGGTTCCTACTAGTGTGTGTTGATCAGTTGTGTATTACAGCTGCAAAAAGTGTTAAAAGGAACATCATGAAAGTAGTACCAAAGAGCTTAGAGAAATCACTGACCTAATAAAGTAAAGCAAACATGGATAACAAGAACTATCGTAAAATCAGGAACTTCCTTTTATCAGAAAATACCTACCATCACTAAAGCTTTCATGTCAGGCTGTGTAAAGAACATCTGCAGATCAATAAGAAAAATTGCCACTTGAACAGGCACTTCTCAGAAGAGGATATTCAAAGGACTAGTCAGTTTATGAGAAAGGGCAGAAACTCATTACTCACTTGGAATACACCAATGAATGCTCCCAGAAGTCAATGAGAAACAAATGGAACTCTCATAAGTCTGCTCACACAAAGATAAGCAGGTAGACTCATTTCAGAAAACCACTTAGGGTTCACTAAGCAACTCAGTATCTGCACATTTACAATGGGCTCAATGATTTCAGTCCTAAGTATGTCATGGAACTAATTAAATAACTCTCAACATAGATACAGCTTATGGGGAGTTGCATTTTAGAGTCTGTGTAAGAGTTGAAAAACCTCCCAAAGGCAAAATGTATTCTTGAACCTTCTTTAACTTGCTCTTAAAATGCAGTACACAGACACACTAGGTCTACTGTTTAGTAAGTGCTCAACAGTGGATGTAACAAAGTCCACTTAGTCTTATGGCAGCAGGTTCTATCATCCTGCTCAGAAGCCCCAATCACTCGACCAAGCACACAGAACTGCATGGGGAGAGTGCTAAGGTTTAAACTGAGCCCAGTCAGTCCCCACACTTTTTGTCCATTGCGCTGCCTTCATGAACAAAGGCAAGTCCTGGGAATGAAGGGAAGAGAACAGGGGATTTGAAACTTCCCAGTGTCCCAACACCCTTCCCCTATTTCATCTTTCAACCCAGTTGCTAGCCTGTTCCATCCAGGAGAATGTAGTTCAAGTTCACCTCCTCTGTACTTTCCCATCAAGAGTGTTAGGCTCATGTTGGAATCTGCAAACTACAGTCCTTTGGCCAGCCAATCACCTGTTTCTTTAAATCAAGTCTTATTGGAACCTAATCAGATCCACTACTCTATGTATAGACAATGGCTGTTTTTTGCCCCACCACAGCAGAATTGAGTCATTGCAATGTAAATAGATGGCCCTCGGTACCTACAATATTTAGTGTCTGGTTCATTAACTTTTGCTGATCCCAAACTAAATTAATAAACTTCCCTTTCAGGTCAAAACTCTACAAGAACCAGAAGGAAGCTGATCTCATCATGTCTTGGTCCAAATAACAAGCCTTCTGGTCACCCAGACCTGGGTGTCTCCAAAAGGAAGACAATTGACTGCTCTGCTCTGGGCTTGGAAGAATTCTCAGGGGTCCCAACTCTTCTTTTTGCTCCTAATAGACTCACACCTTTACCATGGTTACTTGTTCTGGAAGGACTTGCTGGGGGTAAGGTAACTGCAGTCATCTGCATGGACTACTTTTATTTCTAATTATCCTGCAGTCCAATATTGATTTTGCGTATCTTCTACAATGCCACATTAAATTTGTTGGCAGTCTTATTAGATCCCCTCACTAAACCCTGCTCATACATATTCCATCTTCATAACTAGTTACTCATGGAATACGGCCAATTGCTCGCAATTTATGCAAAATCAAAGGGAACACTGGTCAGGAGTGCTGAGCTATTAGCTTGTACCTCAAATTAATTCTTAATGTGTAGCTGATGAAAGGAAAGTACTACAAAGCTAACAGCCCAAACAGAAGCTAAGATTTTCTAAACTAAATATCGAGAATCATTAGTAAGTTTATGAATTGTGTAGTACCTTAAAATTTCTAAAGCCAAAGCTATCAGCTTAAATGAAATAACTTATATATTGATGAGAGTCTCAGTAAAGTTGCATTGGGATTTCCTAAATTCAGCTGAACTTTGTCCATTTGAATTGTATACTAGCAAATAGACTCTTCTACCAAAACATTTCAATTCAGAGCAGAAGTTTTTAATAATAATAGTTTTCTAGACTCTGTTTTTACAGATATTATCTCACTTAATTTTCCCAGTGGCTATATAAATAAGTACTACAATTAGTCGCATTTGACAGAGGGACAAACTAATATATAGAGTGGTTGAGAAATTTACAAAAGTTCCTAGTGTCATCTAGATAGAACTAACCGCTCATTCATTAGCGCTATAGTCTCTTATACACACATCATGAAAAGTTACTAATACCCATTTTCCACTGGGAGAAATCCCTTTATGCTTTGTGAGGGATTAGGCAATTATTTACTTTAAAAGTACAGACTGCATTCCTGTTATACACCAGACACTTTTGTTTCACAGGCACAATTTCACATTGTCTTCCAACAGTCCACCAGTCCTATCACTATCTTCATTTGTCAGATGAGTAAAAGGTTGACATAGAGAAGCTGAGTAACTTGCCACCATCAGATTGAGTAATAACAGAGCAGGACTCACTAGGGGGAGGGTATTTGGGTGTCTGCAAAGAACTTTGAGGTCCCTTCAGGAAAACACCATTTTGATAATGCAAATGAATCAAGCTGGAGAGGTCGGACTGTGATTTGGTAAGTTTGTGGACTGGAACTGGAGCAAGGCCATACAGCTCTGCTTATTAAAAAAAAAAAAGAATGAAAAAGGAAAGGGAACTTAAAGTTCCCAAGAGCCAGAGAGGAGAAAAACGTTGAAGACCGGTGTGGGGGAAAGGGTATGGAGGGAAACCCTCAGTGCATAACTGAGCAGGAGCTCTAGAGGGCAGTCATATAGGAGCCAAGCAAGCTGTTTGTAGTGGTGTGCACACACGTGTGTGTGCAGATGTGTGATAAGGGCACTATACCCTCTTGCTTGGGCCTCACCAGAATAAGGTCAATGAAGTCCACCTGCTCACTGATATGTGCATCAATGCATTTTCTTTTAGGGTCACTCAGTGAGGAGTCAAGACCTGAAATGTTGTAAGGCAGAGACAGAGTGGCTCATGTGGACACAAAAGCCCAAGTGCAAGGAGCCAGCTGACATCCATCCAAGTTGTATAAATCACTTACAGGGAGCTTATTTCAATTCCTTCTTGCCAGCCACATGATTCAACAGAACTAGGTACTATTAGCAAACTAAACAAAAAAACAAAGTGAGAAAAGTGAAAAAAAAAAAAAAGACAAAAAAGAAATGACTCATTAAAGGGGATTTGAGAAAAACTTGGATATGATTTACTACAAAGGAGGTGCTTTCCCCATCTCCAATCCTATGAAGTAGCTGCTGTTAGATTACCACTTCACAGAAGAGAATCTGAGTGAGTAGGCCACAGCCACACAGGTGTTAGTACGAAGCCCAAGTGGGTGTCTAACAGGAATGCAGCCTGTACTTTTCAAGTAAATAATAGCCTAATCCCTCACAAAAAGCATAAATGGGATAATGGGTATTGGTAACTTTTTATGGTGTGTCAATAAGGTCTGCAGCACTAAGGAGTGAGTGGATAGTTCTAGCTAGATGATTCCGGGAACTTCTACAAGTTTCTCAACCACTCTGTATGTTAGCTTGTCCCTCTGTCGAATGGTACTAATGATAGGACTTATTGGCCATTGGGAAGATTAAATGAGATAGTATCTAAAAAAAAAAACAGAGTCTAGTGTGAATTAAGTGTTTAGAAAACTTATTATTATTAAAACCTTAGATGGTGAACTCTGCATTGTGGCCTGGAGATCATGGTGTGACCCACTACACCATGTTTCCTGGAGAACAGTGCTCAGAGGAGTATCGCAGGAGTCCTTTCACTTCCATTGGACTCTCTCTAGGTTTCTTCTTCAGGTGGATTGAATTGCAGTGCAGGAAAGTCATGTCAAATGGGGCTAATAATAGTACTTATTTATATGGCCATCAGGAAGATTAAATGAGATACTGCCTGAAAAAACAGAACCTAGTCTGAATTAAACATTTTAGAAAAGTATTATTATTAAAACTTTAGATTGTGAACTCTAGTGTGGCTTGGAGATCATGGTGTGACCCACTACACCATGTTTCCTGGAGAACAGTGCTCTGAGGAGTATCGCAGGAGTCCTTTCACCTCTGCTGAACTCTCTCTAGTCTTCTTCTTCAGGTGACTGAATTGCAGTGCAGGTAAGTCAAGGGCTCTTGACTGCTGCAAGACCCGTGCTTCCAGGGGTTTGGCTTTTTCCTATAAGAAACAACCCTGGGGATGGATGAGATGAACATGCTGGGCAGCATTCCAGTGCCAGCCTCTTGAGCTCAGCACAGACTGTGAGATCACATCTGCCAGGCAGGCAGGCCCTCATTAGCTTCTGGAGACAGGATCGACAGCATGGCAAGGTAAAATTTGTCTCTGGTCAGATTGTGGGAGCCAGGAGAAAACCATCTTTCTTTGACGTATTAAATATTTTTTAAAATCTGTAACACACTGAACACTTTCAACTTTGGACATTGGTGCAGCTTAAATCTTCTTTCTGAAAAGATAACAATAATAGAGCACAAAACCCCCAATAATATAGCTAACCTCTGCATCACTTCCGCCTACCCTGGCCGAGATTAGATTCTGACAAATGGAACTCCAAGTGAATTTCTCACCCAGGCTGCAGTTTGGGATCATTGCTTTTTTTTTTTTTTTTTTTTTTTTTTTAATGAGATAGGAAGAAGACTGAGAACTGGTGCAGTTGGGAGGTGGGAAGAAGAGAGGAAGATTCTTCTATTAGAGGAACATTAACTTTTAGTGTCGTTTTCACGATCACACAAAGCCATTTACTTTGCAATTCTGCAGGGAATAAACATTGATAGGGTGTTCTAAGAGCACAGATGCATGCCAACATCTGGCATTGCCTCTGGAAGCCAAGGGACACATCTGTTAGCTGAGCAGCTCCTCTGGAGAGCCAAAGCGGGGTCCCTAGGTCCTGGTATGGAAAGGCAGCCAATACCTCAGCCTGCGAAGTCAGGAAAGGGTAGAAACTGGAGCTCAGAAACTGGAGACTGTTCTGCCTCAAGAACAAAGAATCAGGGTCTATGCTTCTGACCATAAAAATAAATTATTGAACTAGTAAAAATAAACACTGAAAGGTACTGAACATCTAAAATGGGTTAGATAACATTGGGCGGATCCTGTGACATCAGAACAGCAAGCTTGGTGTTAGTATTATTCCTGTTTTACAAGGGGAGGAACTTAAGCCCCAGAAGGATGCACTAGATGTTTAACTCCACGCTGTTATTTAGTAGCAGAGCCAGGATTTGCACACAGGCTTATTGGATGCTGGATCACATCCTCTTAACCATCACTTGGTACCATCAGTTCTAAGTGAGTAGCAGAAAAGAGCAGTGCCAACATCATACACTCTGGTTGGCTCAGACGTTAGCAGTGGAAAAGTTAAACTAAAAATTAGGTGGAAAAACCCCTCCTCGGTGGCAAGCACAAGCAATGAGATAAGGTGTATGGAACATTCTAGGCATCTAGCAGATGAACTGGTACTCAACCTTCAAACAAAATACTCCCCAAATTTTCTCTTATTTTCCTACATATCCTTTTCTTTCTCCACTTCCCAAAGTCATACCAAGAGATAGTTAGATGCTTTACAGTGAGACGCAAAGTAATTATCTCCCCTATGTCTTCTTCTTTGAGTCATTCTCTAGATCTGTGACATATCAAAGCAACACATTAACATGTTTCCCAAAATGGTAGTCAGGGATCAGACTCCCTCCCACCCAGATCCCCACCCATTCTTTGCCAATTGCCAATCTCAACTTCTTGGTATTTTCTTGTAATTCCTTCCAAGCTGTGTATATGTTAGACACCACAAATTTATGCTCTCCCCCTTCATTTCAGTCTATTTTCTTGGTGCACTTTCCATGTGAATACTCAGCAAAAGCATCTCCATTTTTTATACTGCATAATATTCCATTTCATAGAGGCACCATTTTTACTTAACCTTCCCCTTTTAGCAAATATTCACATGGTTGACAACTTTTGTTCATATTTTCACTCCTGTGTTCATGCCTGTAGAGGTTAGAACTCAGTGAAGGGGGAGATGGAAGGATGTCCCAAAGTGGCTATCACCACTAAGTTCTGCCAGAGCAAAGGCATAAAACACAGTCCTTAAAAACCCTACTATCAAAAGAGCTTCGTGAAGAGTGAATGCTATGAACACCCCTCTCTGCCACACGACCCCTCTAAAGGTTCCATGACTCTATAGCCCAGGGTAAAAAGTGGTATCCTGAGCTAGGTAACCTACACATAGAAATTTTTCTTTATAATTTCATGGAGTCCATTACAATAATATATAATTCAATCCATTCAAGGCTTCCAGCTCAGGAGGTCAAGCATGGAAGCCTTTGCCTCTCCGCTGGGTCCACTAGGGGCCAAGCAACCTTTTTTGCTTAGACATTTGCTTCCCAGTCTGTCTTGTCCTAGTCGAAGGAGGCTGCCGGCAGTTGTGCAAATGTCATATTGGTGCTGTATTTGTCACCAAGAAACAGTATGTGTTTCTTCTTCCACATCTTTGGGGTTTACCAAAAAGCCAGTCTGCCAAGCAGTTACCCCTTCAAATAGGATTAGTACTCAAATAATGAGAATAAGGATAATTAGGTGCCTTTGGACTTCTCCTAAAAACCATTTGCCTTTTGTTGTATCCCTGCCTTCCCTAAACTGCGTGCCTAAATTCTCAAGTTACCCCTTTGCCTTCTCCCTCTCTGTAGCTGATGTTGGTGTCCTGCCCACATTCCCTTGGCTGGTACCATTTTAGGGCACACTGGCTTGCTGATTATCTTTTTTTTTTTTTTTTTTTTTTTTGAGACTAGATCTCACTGTGTTGTTTGGGGTAGTTCTGATCCCATGGACTCAAGCGATCTCCAGCCTCAGCCTCCCAGATAGCTTGGATTACAGGTGCCTGCCACGGTACCCAGCTGCTTTTTCAAGATCAGGTCTTGCTATGTTGCCTGGGGTAGTCTTGAACCCATGAACTCAAGCAATCCCTAGCCTCTTGCTTCCCAGTGCTTGGATTATAGGTGCACGCTATCATGCCCAGCTTGATCATTGTATTTTTATTCCAACTTGCACATGAGACAAGTGAGCTTCAATGACATACCCAATTCACTGGATAGACATGAACTGAACTGTGGCACAGAACCATATGATATCCAGTGCTCTTTCCTCCACATTCTACTAATGTGAGGACTGATGATGAAACATGTTGTTTAGCAATGTCTTGGCCAGGAAGCTTGCTTTGGTAAGAATAGGTCAGAGAACAGTTTATAGAAAAGTCTTAAAATTTGGGCTATTTCAAGAAACTCACCCAAACAATCACCAGTCATTCCTTTCGGAGTTATATTCAAAAGTTGCTGTCCCAGAGGCTGCTTTTATGGAAGTGGTCTAACAGCGTGTCCTTTTATGTCTGCACAGCAGCTATGCTCTTTGGACAACAATCAAAGTTACCACTTGGAGCATTCAGCTATTCCTGCAAATAAGGTTTTGCACTTGATGAAAACAAACTTCTGTTTTTCTTGCTCACTGATCTGCAGCTGGACTGGGCATCATTGCTCTAGCTTGGGCTTGGGCCTGAACCATGGGACTGTCTCTGGGGCTCAGATGAAGGGGCAGTGGCTCCCAAATGTGTGCTCTTCTCATGGTGGTTAGAGCAGCACCAGAGAAGCCCAATGGTGCAAGCATTATTTACTATCTGTGTAATATCCATGCACATCCCACTGGTCAAAGCTAGTCAAGGCCAAGTTCAGAGCCAGTGGGCTAACACATACACTATGTTGCAGGGTGCAAGGAAAACAAAAGAATATTTGCCGAATAACACTCCAACCTACCACATCAGTTAAATATGTGAAGGGAGGGTAAGCACATATTTCCAAAGTGCCCTAAATTTAAAAACTCACATTGCCCTACTAACCACATCAGTCCTACATGCTGCCAAGAGGAGATTGTCCCTAAGGGGCCTTTCCTAAGAGACCCAAGGGGAATATGAATTGGCAGTCTCCCAGACTAGAGATCTCCAAGAGGAAAATTATCTAGTTGAGATTAGGATGTTAAGAAATCAGCTACTTCAGGACTGGGCACATGGTGCATGCCTTTAATCCCAATGAAGGGAAGCTGAGACTAGGAATTGCTTTAGTCCACAGGTTCAAGACTTGCCCAGGGCAACATAGCAAGACCTAGTCTCAAAAAATAGCTGGATGTGGTGGTGCTTGCCTATAATCCCAGTTACCTGGGAGGCTGAGGCTGGGAATCGCTTGAGTCTGTGGTATCCCAGGCAACATGAGTCTGCAGTTCCCAGGCAAAATAGTGAGACCTAGTCTAAAAAATAAAAAAAAAGGGAAATCAGCTACTTCACTTCTAAATCCAACTTTCAAGTCCTTTATAAAGGGTGGGACCTGTAGACAGAGAAGCAGATGTGGGTGATTTATAAATATTATAAATAATTTTAAATAATCATTTTAAATAATCAGTTTCTAGCACTGGTAAGTCTAGGCCACGTTGCAGAAAAGAGCTGCAACTAACTAGGAATAGACATGCCTGAATTGGACAGCGTAATTTTGAGAATCTCCTATAGGATTCTACTGGTATCTTCACTCAATTCTTCATATTTGTTTCCTCTTCTTCCTTCTAGATAGAATTCTAGTATTGCTCAGGATTTCCCTTTAGGGATAGGCCTAGTTGGCCCAGAGCTAATCACCTTAACCCCCCTTTTCCCCCCAGTGATTTGTTAGGAAAGGGGACAATGAAATAGTGTGCTGTGGAGAAAGTATTCTGGAAGGAGCAGATAAGGGCTTCTTGAGAAAGTATCAGCATGGTTAGGAGAAACCCCTAGAAAGAAATTGACCTTCTTATCTGTTTCAGAACCTTATTATGTCTAGAAGTCCTACTATTTCTTCCCGAAGATGGACACAAAAAGAAGGTGGGAGAACAAAGACATGGAAAGAACAGGTTTTCTGAGGACACAGTTGAACTGTTCAATCAAACTCCCCTAAAGATTGCCCAGCTTTAGCCTTACTTTTCAATTATAAATGATTCTGGTTTTTTTTCCCACTCTTGACTTATAGTGAAAGACATTTTAATCATTGTCTGTCTTGGTCACTTACAGTAGTCTGTCATTGGCAAGTCACCTAATTTCTCTTACTCCATCTTTGTACCTTTACCTATGTCAAAGAAGAGTTATGAGGTTTAAATGACAACACAGAGAAAACATTTGCAAACTTGTAATATCTTATGCCTACTGAGGGTGCAAATAATACAACAGTTATGAGTTTTATTATAGGGAATTTTGGTAACATAGAGCAGAGAACACAGATCTGAGCTGAAAGCTACAATTTCTGCCTACATTTCTTCTCCAGAAAGCTGCAATAAAACCTTCAAAACTGGAAGGAGCTGTGTCTTTTGGGGTGGTTTCATTAAGTGTAATGTGGTCCCCTGCTTGAACTACTACAGCCTGTATGGGATAAAGAGTAGATGTGGACTATTTCCACTTTTTAAACATTCTATAACTATGACATATTTTTTTTGTTTTTGTTTTTTTTGAGATTAGGTCTCTCTATTTTTGCCTGTGGAATCACAGGCTCATGTTGCCCAGGGTATCACAGACTCAAGCAATCCCCAGCCTCAGCTTCCTAGGTATCTGGGATTACAGGTGCATGCCACCACACCCAGCTATATTTTTGTGGAACTAGGTCTCACTATGTGCCCCTGACGGGACTCAAACCATGATCCCTGGCTCCAGCCATAGATTCCTAGGCTGCTGCTTACAGGTGCATGCCACCATGCCTGGCCTATGACATGTTTATTTTTTTGATAGTAGGGAAAATACAGATAAGCAATATGATATGAATCTTGTTGCCCAAATGAAACCACTGTGAACACTGGTATGTGTCTTTCCAGACATTTTTTTTTTGATGGTGATTCTTTTGCAAAGAGATTAAAAACAGGCATCTTTGTTTCTTACACTTAAAGGTGAATGATGAAGACTTTTATGGAAGTTACTATCACCATCTTTAAAAATTACAAAATAAAAACACAACATCTGACTCAACAATTGTGCTTCAAAGAATCTGTTCTCTAGAAGCAACAAATGTAGTTAGACAGATTCTTAGAGTCTGCAGACTGCCGCCACTGTTCTAAGCATTTTAAAATCATCTCAGTTAATCTTCACAACCCATGAGGAAGATACTACTATTTTTTAAAATAATAGCTCCATAGAGATGCAACTCACATACCATGCAGTTTACCCTTTCAAAATGTACAGCTCAATGTTTAGTATATTCGCAGAGTTGTGAGAACACCACAATCAATTAGAACATGCCCTGTCATCCTCAAAAGAAACTCTGTACCCATTAGTAATCACTATCCGTTAATTACCTTAACTACTCAATCCCTGGCAACTCCTTTTTGTCTTATAGATTTGCTTCTTTTGAACATTTCATGTAATGGATTCAGACAATATGTGATCTTTGTGAGTGACTTCTAGCTAGCATATTTTAAAGATTTATACATGTAGCATATCACTAATTCATTTTTAATGTTGAATAATATTTCATTGTATACATATACCACATTTTCTTTAGCTGGTGAATATTTGGGTCATTTAGACCTTGAGGCGATTAAGAATAATGTGGCTATGAATATTTGTGTATAAGTTTTGTATGGGCATGTATTTTCATTTATCATGGGTATATGTCAGAGTAGAATTATTGAATCTTGTGCTAATTCTATGGCTAATGTTTTGAGGAGCAACACTAGTTATTATCTAACTAGTCATCCTACTGAACATGAAGTGGCATCTCATTTGGTTAGTTTGCATTTCTTTGATGAATACAGGGAGGTACCATTTTGCCTTCATTTTATAACCAAAGAGCTTAATTTAGTTACTCATAGTTTCTAGGTAAGCATACAAAACCATGTGTGCACAGCAGCATATGCAGAAGAAAGATTGTTACAGCACTGCTTGAGACAAAACTGAGAACAATGTGAATATATGTCTTATAAGGATAGAAGTTTATCCTTAGAGAAGACCATTAGGCAGGTCACAAAGAATGAGGAAGGCTCACTTATGCTGATATGGAATGAACTCCAAGACAACAGGAATTTTTAAAGTTTTTGTTCATTGTTATATGCCCAGTCTCTAGAACAAGATGTAGCATAGAATAGCAGCTAAATAAATAATTTGTTAAATGAACAATTGCTTTGGAGCGAGGATAGAAAACAAGTGTGTACCTAGAAGTATCTAAATTTTATTCTGCAGACCTATGTCCTGTCTGCATGAAATATATATTAATGTAATAGCTGTACTTGTTTTGATATAGAAAAATAGTAACCTGGAATTCTTGGAGCATCAATGGGGGGAGAGAGGGAAAGAGAGAGGGAGGGAGAGAGAGGAGGGAGGGAGAGAGAGAGAGAGAGAGAGAAGAGATTGGGAGGAAGGGAGGGAGAAAAGGAGGGAGTGAAGGAGGAAGACTCCCAGAGTATGGATATGGCAATGAGAAGTGGCTTCAGTGACTTTAGAGAAAGCCAAATGACCCTCCTGGTTGACAAAGTGTGTCACTCACTTCAAGTGACTCCAACTCTCTCCCTACCAAGTGGTATCTCTGAGGTAGACTATTTGGAGGGTTAACCAGTGGGCTGCTCCTGCCCTGCTGGGCACGTCACCCTGAGGGATAAGTTACTCTTTCAGTTAACAAGTATCAAGAAGCCAGCAGTGAAACACCAGTGTTTCCATGCCTGAGAGGATCTTAAAAATCAATAAGCATTTGAAGGACATGGCCTAGCATTTTTCTATCATCTTTTCAATATCTGTTTAATTTGTAGTCCCCACTGAGCCCTCTGCAGAGACCCAGGGGTCAAGGGGTACTGATGAAAAAGCAAGGTGTTTGAGCCACATCATTCTAGGCTAACTGCATGCAGGGTGACTGGAAGACATTTCGGAAAGGGACCAGGGGCTGTGGCTTTACTGTGCTCTGCCAGGAAACTCGAGGTAAAGGAGAGACTTTAATATTGTAAGGATTCCGGGTGACAGAGTTTGAACAATACCACGCTGCATCAACAATGGTTAGCAGAGGCCAGGGCAAGGGAAATGGGAGCTGCCTGTCTGTAAGGTTGCTCCCGGCAAATGAAGGTGATATCGGGGGTCCACTAATTCCTTCGCCATTGTTTGTGAAGAGGTTTCATGGAACAATTATCATTTCAAATTCCTTCTCTGCCATCCTTGAGCAATCCGTCTTTGATCAAGGAGAATGCTAACAATGGCAAAAAAATCAGGGTGAGCTTCTACATTTGTGACAATTCAAGTGCAGGTGGTATAGCTCTCTGTACTTAAAGCTCATGACTCAGGGGAGACTAACCCCAAAACAGTCACAGGATTAGACCTACATAATGCTCTGGAAAGAACTGGGTTCAAATCCTAGCTTTGCCACCTGACTGCTGGGAGACTCTGGATGAGCTACTTAACATCTCTGTGCTGACACATTCTCATCTATAAAATAGCCATATTGAAAACCCCCACCCAACATAGTTTGGCACTATATAGGAGGAAACAGATGCAACACATGTAAGACAGTACCTGGCACAGGATGAAGAATCCAATAGTTCTCATTACAGGTTTCTGCCTCTCACAGTGAAACCTCAGGATAATCTTGGTTTATTGTAAAAAATGTCATACAAAAGCCGGGCACGGTGGCTCGTGCCTGTAAGCTTCAGCCTATGAAGCGGCTGGGGCTAGGGATTGTGGTTCGAGTCCCGCTCAGGGCAACATAGCGAGACCTAGTCCCAAAAAATAGCTGGGTGTGGTGGTGCATACCTGTAATCCCAGCTACCTGGGAAGCTGAGACAGGGAATTGCTTGAGTCCATGGTACCTCAGGCAATGTGAGCCTGCGGTTCCATGGGCAAATAACAAGATGTAGTCGCCAAAAGAAAAAAAAAAAAAAGAATGTCATACAAGAGATAGCATTGATTTTAGGAGACTGCTTTGGTTTGAATCAAGCAATAATGAAAAGCATATCCTATGTTTACTATTATTGGTAACAATACAAGATTTGTATAATAAATATATACATGTGCAGCACATAGAGAAAGAACACAGGCAGCTGTTATTAAGGGTATGGTCATCTCAATAAGCCCACATGGACCCTGAAGTTTCTGGTTACCCCAAGATAACAAGAAGTTTGAATGGGAGTCTGTTTGCCTCAGTGAGAGGCTGCTGATCCTGACCTCTGTTGCTCTTACTTGATTTGTTACCAGAAGGTAGTGACTCTCCAGCAAACATGACCTCTTAAACCCCAAACACTTCCTCCTTGGACCCTCAGTCATTGCACCAGGCCCCAATTCCCACCAGCAACTCTCTCCCTCTCTCCTGTGTTACCTTCTCTGACTCCTTCCTCCATACTGTTCCCTCCATGCAGGGGAGAGGTGAGGTTCCAGGGCCTTTCAGCCTCCCTAGAGGGGAGCCTGGTTCTCCAGTCAGTTCTCACAGACTTAGGGCCTGAGGACTCAGGGAGATGTGGGCGGAAAAGATGAAAAGCTGACACCCCCCTGCAGGAAATCATTGTTTAGCTGATTCCGAGCTGAAAAAAAACAAGTGTAACATTGGAGAAAGGAGAGTAAAGTGCCAGTCAAGGCCATTAGCACAGCCGGGCTGCACAGCGTGTCAGGGAAACAAAGGGGCCCTGTGTGTGTGAGGACAATGCCGTGTGTCACAGCCACTTCTGGGTCTCTCCTGGGCATGGGAGGACGAGAAACGAGGCCATGGTGCCCTCCAGGATCTGATGCGCTCTGGACTTGACTAATCATAGCGACTAGGCCATTGTCAGAGCCGGGAGAGGAAACACAGACTCCCAGACATGGCCTTCTGTAATGGGGGCAGGGGACAGTCCTCCAGGGGGAAGCAATTGGGCATGAGCCAGCCTTAAATCCCCAAATGCCTTTCTCCCCTCCTTCTGCTCTTCTATCAGTTTTAGAGACTCACCACAAGTTAGAGCTGAAAAGAATCACAGATATCATCTGTCCAAACATGTATATCATCTAACTTAAAGACAGGGTGCTAGCAGATACTACAGTTAGCTGCATGGCACAGCAGCATGTCAGCATAATAGTTTATTAGCATATTAGCAGCAGTTGCTAAGGCCAGATGGATCACTATATATTCAATGGACCCTGCATCACACCAGACACCAGTCTATGAGCGAGTTTCCAAAAAGACCGCATTTGCTCCTGCTTTCAAATCCTGGCTCTGCTACTAACATCCTGTGGACTGTGAGTGAGGATTTACTCTGACTTAGTTTTCCCACCTGGAGGCTGGAATTATTCTTGGATGACTTTAAGGAATGCATACACGCAAAGGAGTACGTTCACATGAGCAGTATATAGTCCATAAAAACCATGCAAGAACCATGAGTGCTAGCCAGCACTCAGCTCCAGACTATGATGGCTGTGTGGATAGTCAAAATGCAAAGAAAAAACAGAAATTGGGATTTTTATATCGAATCTCCCAACATTAAAACACTGTGTTAGAATTTAGATATTGTCTGTGCAGTGACATATGCTACAATATTGATGACCCTTGAACATTGTAGACTAAGTGAACAAAATCAACAAAAAAGACAAACACATGATTCCATGTCTCTGAAATGTCTAGAATAGGCAACTCTATAGGGATAGCAGATTCATGATGGTTTGGGGCTGGGCTGTGATGGAGAGGGTTGGGGGCATGAGTGTCCTGGGAGGTGGCAAATCAATTCTAAAATTGACTGTGGGGATAGTTACACAACCATGAGTATGCTAAAATCCACTAAATTGTATACTTTAAGTGGATGAATTGTATAAATGAACTGCATCTCAGTGAAGTCATTAAAAAACTAAGATTGCTATGCTTAGTCATCTGCTATAAACAATTTCTGTGCCCATATCCTCTTTCCATGAGTCCCCCTGGAGAAGGCAGAACAAGGACTCCAAAGGGATGAGTAACCTCAAAGCTCAGGACTATACTCCAGTGACCAAGTGACTGGGACTGTCTTCTGAGAGTACTGAAAGCCTTGGATCCCAGGAAGCCCCTTACTCAGGGGCAAACTGAGATGGTGGATGATCCTAATGCAAATCCTCTTCCATAACCTGGGAAAGATCTATCTTAGAGAAAAGCCAAGGGTTAGAATGCAATCTCCCTACAATTTTGGATGTGTCGTCCTTGAGCGCCCCCTAATGACAAACATTTATTTTTACTATTGTTCCATTTCACAGATGAGGAAATCTGTTCAAAGATAGTAATTTGCCAGAAGCAAAGAGAAGCCATGAATTGAATCCAGGTTTTCTTCCAAAGTCCAGCTTAACTTTCCATTCATTCTGCTGTCATTCACCATCCCACTGGATTGATTGGTCAAGAATACTCAGATTTTTCTTGTTTCCACATAGAAGCCAGCCAGAACTCCAGATAGACAAAGCTTTTTTGTTACAGAAGAAAAGGAGAAACGAACAGGTTGGTAGTTGACAGCAGATTCTGGATTGCCCAAATTTGGATCTGGGATCTCCCACTACTTAACACTATGACTTTGAGAAAGTTGTTTATCTGCAGTTGTTTGCCTCAGTTTCCCCCCCATATAAAATGGGGGGAAAAAAGTACCTTGTGAGTATCTTCCCACTGGGAAGCCCCTGTCACTCAATTCCGATCTCTGAGGTAGGATGGTCAAAACCATTTTACAGGTATGGAAACTGTACTTTGCTCAAGGTACAATTAATAACATGTGGGATTGAGATTCAATTGTAGGTTGACTTCTAAATTCCTTATGCTATATTTCCTGCATGCATTAGTTATTATAACTGCGCAACAACCAACATTTTATTTATTTATTTATTGATTGATTGATTGATTGATTGATTGATTGAGACTAGGTCTCGCTATTTTTGCCCGTGGAACCGCAGGCTCACGTTGCCCGGGGTACCACAGACTCAAGCAATCCCCAGCCTCAGCTTCCCAGGTAGCTGGGATTACAGGTGCGCGCCACCATGCCCAGCTATTTTTGGGGGACTAGGTCTCACTACGGGTCCCAGGCGGGACTCGAACCATGATCCCTAGCCCCGGCCGCTTCATAGGCTGAAGCCTACAGGCACGAGCCACCGTGCCCAGCCTCCAACATTAATTATTATACAGATTTTGAAGATCAGAAATCTAAGACTGGCTTAGCTAGTTGGTGCTGACTTATAATGTTTCATAAAGTTGTAGGCAAGATGTTGACCAAGGCTACTGACATCTCAAGATTCTAGACAGGTCTGGAGAATATTTTTCCAAATTTAATAATGAAGCTGTTGTAAGACTGTAGGTAGCTAGCTATTGGGCCATGTGGACTTTTCCAGAGGACTAACCCAGTGATAAAAGGCTCTCTGCCCCACCAAAATCCTATCTTCTTTATTTACCCTGCAGGTTCAACAATCTTGTTTTCTTTTACATTCCAAGGAAAAGAGCATCATCAGGAAGACAAACTTCTGAATTGCTGACCACCAAAAGCAAATGGGCATCAACTCATTGAATGCATGGACTTGCTAACCCTTGCCCACACTTCTACCCCCTCGTAGCTCTGGGTAAATACCCCTGCTCTCTGCCAAAGAGCTGAATGATAGATATGAGTCTACTGCCCTCCTTATTTTGTCCACATTAAATCACTTTACTTTTCCTCAAGCTGTTTCCTTTTATTGGCTAAGGGAAATCAAGAGTGGTGTTAGGTAACAGAACTGCCCATAGCATAGTACCTAGTTTTTCCCAGAGCATTCAAGAAAAACAGAGCAGGCAAATGCTAGAGCATCCATGAGCACAGTCTTTCACAGTTAATCTTAGAAATGACATACCATCACTTCTGTCATTTTTCATTGGTCACGCAGTGGGAGAGGGGATTTTCAAGGATGGGAAAAATGACGACAGGGAACGTCTTGGAGGCTGGCAACCATACTGCCTCTTTCTCTAAAGTAAAACAAGAAGTCACCGTCGTGCAAATACTGAAGTAGTATCCCCGCAAAAAAAGTCTCAGAAATTAATCATAGCAAACCTTTTGGGAGTGGAGGCTATTTAATAAGCATTTCATTTATTCAAGTCACTAGGCAGGGTCTTGTGAGCACAGGAAGGCGTAAACTAGAGGATACAGTTAACTTAGGCCGAAAACAAGAATCAAATCACCTGGGTCCTTGAGGGAGGGGTCAGGAAAGAGGTGGAATCGAGACTCTATGCTGTGGTTCTAAAATCCAGATAGGGGTTCATCCTCAGAGAAACTGGATTTCCTTGGACAACACTCCCAGAGAAGACAGGAAAGAATTCCAAAACATATAGCCACACTTGAATTCCAAGCGGCCAGGTACGCTGAGTAGTTCAGAAAAGCACTGGTCAAGCCTGCAGCTGCATTCCCCAAATCAGTTATCTCACTCACGTGGATCAAAAGAAAAAGTTTCCCCAGACCTGATAGACAGGAAGGTGAATTTCCTTTCGCGCGCCTGAGTTCTCCTAACGCTAAGGTTCTAGTAACTCTGGTTGACCCAACAAGCCTCGCAGCCTGAATCATCCCACCCCATTCCACCGCGTCGCAACCCGTGCACCTCCCGCTTCCCGAGGGACTACAGCCCCCAGCATGCTCCGCATCTCTCCGAGACACGTGAGCGCGCTCCCCAGAGTACCGTGGTCACATGACTCGTGCAAGATGGCTGCTGTGACAGCGGAAAACTTTGCCGCTCTGCAGAGCCTGCTGAAGGTAAATCGAAGGGGCGGGGACCGCAGTAGGCGAGCGTTTGTCCCCGGGACTTTAGACGGACCAGAAATCAGGAATAAATGGACCCTGACTTGGAGGCACAGTTCCAATGCTACATCTTTTCGTGACACTACGCAAATCGTTAAGCCTTTCTGAGCTTTTTAAAAACAGGAACAAAATTAATACAGGATGGGGGTGTGTGTGTAACAAATAACAGTCGTGAATGCGCGGTACTAATGCCCCTCAACATAGTCTCTGACTAGTTTTCGGGATCGGGGCATTAGGGTCGTAATTGTTCGGTTTGCTGTACCACTTCCCCATTTCATCTCACAGCCCCACTGTGCTCCAGAGTTCAGAAATTCACTTTTTTGCGTCCGCTCACTCCGAGTGTATTGTGGTTTCAGTGTTCTCCGGGGTCCCGAGTTTTCTCTACTAATTTAACCTTTGTGCGGGCAATATAGCTCCTGATACAATCAGTTGGAAGAAGATTGTGAAGTTGAAAGAGTCATCATCCAGAGGATTTTGTTAAGAACCAAGTAGAATGATAGATTGGAATTATTTCCTTAACTTTTGACTTCCCCTATGTATAAAAGAGGGGCATTATCTTCCTTAGTAGAATTTGTGGCTGACATTTTGTGTTTAATTTTGCGTTCATTTGCCTGTTGACTGTCTTTCCACAAACAGGTAAGATTCAAGAGGGACATTTTTAACACCTACTTAAATGAATTGCATTGATTACACTTAGAACTTCTTGGTATTGTAGCATCATTGTTCCATCTAGCTGTCTCTTGTTTTAACTGCCTCCCGGATGTTGACTTGTGTTCTCCATCTCCAAAGGACCCTGCTCTAGTTACTCACAAATGGGTAACCTAGAGCAAGACCCAACAACAATAAACTTAAGAATAGTCTCTCGTTTATTTAGATCCTTGATTTCTTTCATTTGTGTTGTGTAGTTTTCAGCATACACATCTTGGATGTTTTGTTAAAAGTATACCTAAGTATTTCTGTTATTTTCAGAAATTAATTACAAATGACACCATATTCAATTCCAGTGTTTCCTTGTTTATTGCTGGCATGTAAAACTACAACTGATTTTTGCATGTTTACCTGATATCAGCAAATTTGCTAAGCCCACTTATTCTAGTTATTTTTTTTTACATTCTTTGGGACTTTCTAAGCACACAGTCATTTCATCTTCAAATAAGGATAGCGTTATTTCTTCCTTTCTGACCTGCATACCCTTTAGTTCTTTTCCTTGCCTTATTTCAGTGTTGAGAATTTTCAGCACTATGTTGAATGAAAAGTTGTGAGAACAGACATTCTAGCCTTGTTCCTAACTTTAGTACTTTACCATGAAATAGAAGATTCTCTCTAGTATTTTTTATATGCATTCTACTAAGTTAAGGAAATTCTCCGGTTTCTGTGTTTATGAGAGTTTCATCAAGAATGAATATTAAACTATGTCACTGCCTTTACTGCTTTGATTGATATCTTGTGATTTTTATCTTAAGTCTTTAAATCTAGTAAGTTGCACAGATTTACCCTGAAATAAATTCCACCTGTTCATATTGAATAACCCTTTTCATATATTTCTGAATGCTATTTGTTAATTATTTTGATAAGGATTTTTTAATCTTTTCATGAGGAATATTGGTCTGTTGTAGTCTTCGCTTTCAGTTTTTCTCTTGATTTTTAGCATGTTAATACTAGCTGTATGAAATGAATTGGGAAGAGTTCTTTCAGTGTTCTTTCAGAGTTCCTCTTCTGTTTTCTAGAAAAGATTGAGCAGAATTAATTCTTTAGATGTTGGTTAGAATTCTTCAATGAAAACATCTGAACCTGGCGATTTCTTTTTTGAAAGCTTTAAAGTTACGAATTCAGTTTCCTCAACAATTATAGGGCTGTTGAGATAATCAACTTCATATTGGAGAATATATCATATATATGAAGTTGATCATGTGTATATATACATATATATATTTAGGAGTTGGTCCATTTTGTTTACATTATCAAATTTAATGTGTATGAAGTTGTTTGAAGTCATTCCTATTTTCCTTTGAAATCTTCAGGGCCTGTAGTGATATGTTCTCTTTCATTCCTCATATTGGTAATTTGTATCTCCTTTCTTTTGACCTTGGCAGTCATACTAAAGGTATGTCAGTCTTACTGATATTTTCAAAGAACTTGTTCATTGTTTCAATCATTTCTCTATTTTGCAAAAGGTTTCTGCCTTTTGTTATAGCCTTCCTTATTCCTTTGGGTTTATGATGCTCTTCTTTTTCTAGATTCTTGAGGTGAAGCTTTATATTAAAGATTTGAGACTCTTTTAGTGTATGTACTATAAGTCTCTCTTTTAGCGCTATCATGGCTGTGTCCCACAAATTTTTACATGTTGTTTTTTCATTTTCATTTATTCAGTGTAATGTCTTAATTTTCTTTGATCATTTACAAATGTTAAGTTTCCACATATTGAGACATATTCCTGTTAATGTTTGTTATTGATTTCTAGTTTGATTTCATTGTAATTACTGAGAACATGCTTTATGTAATTTTAGTTCTTTTAAATTTATTGAGGTTTATTTTATGACCCAGAATATGCTCTATCTTGATAGATGTTCAGTGGGCACTTGTAAAGAATGTATATTCTTCTGCTCCTGAGTAGAGTGGTCCATAAATGTCAATTAGATTGATTGATGGTGGTGTTGTTGAGTACTTCTGTATCCTTATTGAATAGTTGTCAAGTTGCTTTATCAGTTGTTGAAAGAGAGGTGTTGTTGTCTCCAAGTATATTTATGGATTTTTCTCTTTGCTTTCAGTTCTGTTTGTTTTATGCTTCACATATTTTGCTGCTTTCCTGTTAGGTGCATGCATGTCAGAATATCTCAACAAGTAAAATCTCTATATCGTTATTTTTTATCCCTCGTAATTTTCTTTACTGTGTGGTTTATCTGATATTAATGTTTTTCTTTAACATTCACATACTGTATCTTTTTCTATACTTTTAAATCAGTTCATATCCTTATATTTAAAGGAAATTTATTTCTTTATTTATTTTTGAGACTAGGTCTCGCTATTTTTGCCCATGGAACCGTAGGCTCACGTTGCCCGGAGCACCACAGACTCAAGCAATCCTCAGCCTCAGCTTCCCAGGAAGCTGGGATTACAGGCACGCACCACTACGCGGGACTCGAACTATGATACCTGGCCCCGGCCGTGGCTTCCTAGGCTGCCTCTTACAGGCATGTGCCACCATGCCCAGCCCCCTAAAAGGGAATTTAATTCAGACATTTTTTATCCAGTCTTCCAATTTTTGTCTTCAGTTTAAATGAATATATTTAGGCCATCTGCAGCTAATTATCAATATACAATTATTGATATGTTAGGACTTAAATTTAACATCCCATTTTTTCTGTCTTTTCTTCCTTATTTCTTTTTCCTCTTTCTGCCTTGTGTGGGTTATTTGAACAATTTTTAGAATTCCACTTAGATTTATCTTTATTATTTAAAAATGCATTTCTTTTTATAGCCTTTTAAGTGGTTGCTCTAGTTATTCCATTATATATACAAAATTTATCACAGTCTGTCACTATAATCATTTCACTAAAGTGAAATATAAATATTTCAACAGGCTATCTCCCTTTATGACTGTTGTTCTCATTTTTAATATAATTGTTTTCAGTATCTCCTCTACAAAATTTAGAAGTTGAAAAGAAGGAAAATATATGTTTATACTTTATTTTGCTAACCAGGTCCTATCTTTCTTCCTGAAGTTTCAGAATTCCTTCTTTTATTGTTTGCTTTCTCTCTACAGAACTTCTTTTATCCAGTCTTTTAACATTTCTTAGTTTCTCTTCACCTGAGGCATCTTGATTTTTCTCTTCATTCCTGAAAGGTAGTTTTGCTGGATGTAGGATTCCAGGTTTTTTTCAGCGACTGGAAAACATTGTTCTGCTTTGTTGCTTCCATGGTGTCTAATATGGACTCTGTTATATATAAGATATATATATATATAATTTATATATTTATATATATATAATTCAACATTTTTTTCTTTGCTTGCTTTTCAGAACTTTAATAATGATGTCTCTACATGGATTTCCTTGAATTTACCTGTTTGCATTCACTTAGTTTCCTGAATGTATAAGGGTGTATCTCTAGCTAAATTTGAATAGTTTTCATCCATTTCAATCTTGCTGTCTTTCATCCTATTCTTTCAGGAATGATAGGTATTATGTTATCATTTCACAGTTCCTGAGGCTCTGTTCATTATTTTCAGCTTGTTTTCTCTGTTCGAATTGAATAGTTTCTGTTATTCTGTCCTGCATTTCACTGATTCTTTCCCCTACCTCCTCATCCTAATATTGAACCAATCTACTGAACATTTTATTTTTGCTATTTTGTTTTTCAGTTCTAGAATTCATTCTTTATGAAATGGACATTCTAAAATTTCATTCTTTATGTTTCCTGTTTCTTTGCTAAGACTTTCCATATTTTGTTTTTATATTTTAAGTATGTTTGTAATCACCTATTGAAACATTTTTATTATAGGTACTTTAAAATATTTTGTCAGATAATGTTAATATCTGTCACTCTGGTGTTTTCATTGGTTTGTTTTTAAATTCAGTTTGAGATCTTTCTGGCTCTTGGTTTGATGTGGTTTTCATTTGAGACCTGAACATTTTTATATTATATTCCAAGACTCTGGATTTTATTTGCATCTTTTGTTTCTCTTGGCTTTCTCTCTTACTGCTCAGCCCAATAGGGCTTCAACCACCAGTTGAAGGTAAAGTCTGACTTGACCAGCTGTCAACTTGGATCCTGTTGACAACCTAAAGTGAGAGTCCCTTGTTACTGCTGGGTAGGGATAGGTGGAAATTCAGACTCCATGTAGTCTTCACTAGTTCTAGCAGGACTTGTTATCACCTGGCCTTTTAAGGATAAAAGTCCAGGTCCCTACTTCACCTTTTCGGACATTGCTCTGACAAAGTGTTAAGACACCTTGTTATAGCCTCACTAGAGTGGAATTCAGCTCCCCACTCAACCTTTGCTGACATGGGTATGGACAGAGCCATAGTTCTTTCTGCAGTGTTTGGCTGGATTAGGGTAATTCTGTTCTGAAAAGTGTTCTGTCTTCTGGCTGCCCCCTTCTTGGTCCTTTGACTAGAGAAAGCAAGTATTTGTTGGAGGTTTTAGTGAGGGTGCCTCCCCCCCCTCGCCTTGGCATTCTGGGTTGCCTTTTTTTTTCTTTTCAGCTGTGAGTCTGGGATAGCAGAACAAAACGAAAACTCAGGGAACTCATCACCATGTCGTGTCTTGGTCATGAGGTCTGAAGCAGGCCTATGTTCTCTCCCTCATTCAGATTAATTTTGTATTTGTCTTCTGTATTGTGCCCAGGAATTTTAGTGGTGTTTAACAGGAAAAACAAGGAAAAATAAGGAAAAATACATCTACTACACCTAATCCCCCAATAGAAGTGTCCCATAAATCTTTAAATCTTAAATCCCAAAGGTATCACACCATTATTGAGATAATATTATGTTATAAAATGTATATGTTTCAGAATCCAAGCTTTTGTTTCTGTGAATTAATTTATAGGCCTCCTCGAAAGATGTTGTCAGACAGCTGTGCCAGGAAAGCTTCTCCAGTTCAGCCCTTGACTCAAAAAAGCTCTTGGATACCACATGTTCCAACTTGTCTGTGACCAAGGAGGAGGCAGAGCAAGTAAGTGTCATCAGAGATGACCTTTGACCGGGGGACACTCAACTTGTCTGTCTCTTTCTTGACTTCTGTATCATTGCTACATCCAAGGAAGTCTTACTACTGAAATGTTTGTTGACATTATAGCAGACTTGAAATGTCTGTTTTTTAAATCTTAAGTGAACTTAAAAGCTATTGTCTTTGAACCTTCATTTCTTTATGATAAATGAGGCTTGGCTAGGAGAACTATACCCAGAATGAGAGTTCCTGACTATTTCCTTTGCAGACTTGTTACCTAGACAGTATGGATAAAAGCCAACCTTTGCATGATATTCTTTTCCAGCCTGTAACTTGCAGATCTTGATAAATTGTCAACTGAATAGCTTAGGGCAGAATTTTCAGGGATCACAGAGCAGAAGCTCTGAGGCTTGACTGTAATTAAGGTGGATGTGCTGCTGGGCTTCAGCTGATTTCAGCTGGTGACCAAGAGAAAGAGCAAGGTCACTCAAGTCATGCAGCACTTGCAGTCTTGTCTTTCCAGGACAAACATGTTTCTAAAACAAGAGTTCATCCAAAGGGGGCCCATGTTATTATTTTTTCATTCTGGAACTTTGCTCATTCACATCAGCTGTAGAATAGTAAGAGACAGAAGTAAGTAAATGGAAATGGGTTGGAGCCTTGGTTTGGATTTCCCTAAAATAGACTTAGATACAGGTAATAATTTGGGAAGTGATTCTAGAAAGCAGAAAGAAGGGACTAGGGATATCAAACAGGGAACAGAAGTTAATAAAAGGGCATTTTAATGAGCAGTTACTGCTGTGACTTAACCTTGGGATTTTGTAGGAAACCATGTGGAACACATCCCAAGAAAGTTCCCAGGGGAGCAGGGCAGGATTGAATGCTCTAGCTCATACCTCTTCACCTCTGGGTTGTACCTCTATAGCTGACCATCCTGTTACCATTTAGAGAAAGCCCCAAGGCAGAGACTCTTAAGTCCAGAGAGTCTTCCTACATTTAGCCAATCATAGTATCACAAGAGACTGTAGGGCACACTTGGCCACAGATTCACTGCTACTCTTTGTCCCCTCCCAGGTGGCAGGTTAGGAGTAAGAACACAGCACTCCTACCACCCTGGATTCAAGACCCACATTCCAGCGTTATGAATACCTCTGGTAACAGTTTGACAAGCACAGCTTCTAGTCCTGACAAGGAGCATGCAGCCACACTCAGGACAGCCCAGAGTTGTGAGGTACCAGAGTGTTAGGGGTCTTCCTCATCCAGAGGCAGGAGACCAGTGCACTGTGGCCTAGGAACACACTAACTCTCTACTTGCCTCACGTTTCGGAGGAACAGCCTAGAAAGTTAACTGAAGGCCAATGTCTGTGTAGCAAGAAAGGGAATTTAGTAGCCCACAAACATAGCTTCTGATAAATGGACCGCTTCCTATGTCATTGCTACACTTGTCTTCTTAAGCAGCAGGTGGGCACAGAACCAGTCAGACATGTGGCCTCAGGATCAGGGGATGCTGTTGAATGGCTATGGCTGTGCTGGAGTGTGGCACCCCCATCTTCACACCAGTAGTGGGGGTAGAGCCCTGCCCTCTGGTCCTGCGCTGTTTCCCCTCACCTCCTGGCTGTCCCATGTGCCCTGCAGCTGCTCCAAGCTCTGCATCGCCTCACCAGGCTGGTGACCTTCCGTGACTTGTCCTCTGCTGAGGCAATCCTGGCTCTCTTTCCTGAGAATTTCCACCAAAACCTCAAAAACCTGCTGACCAAAATCATCCTGGAACACATGTAAGTGCTCCTGTCTTGAGAATTTCTTGTAGTTACTCTACTTTGTATTTTGTTGAACAGTTAGAAAACATAGATAAGCCAAAGGGAGTAACCATAAGTCTGCCAACCCGGGATTAGCAGCATTTATTCCTTATGAAAACCCTTTTATTTTTCCCATTTACACATAAATGAGAGAGGGTGGAGTTTTTAACACAATGGCATCTTGCCATTTAGAGCTTGCTTGTTTCCATTTAACAGTACTGACACTATTCAGATCAGTGGTTACCTGCAATAGCATTTTTAATAGCTAAAAATGTTCATTTTTATGAAGATATCAAGGATAATTTGATTCATTCCTTAGTATTGAAGTTTAAGCTATTACAGTGTTCACTTCGGTAGATAATTTACCAAGGAAACTTTACTCATTTGCTTAATTATTTCTGTACTGAGTTAAAAGCAATGGATATGTCAAGGCTTTGGCTTTCTCTTATCAGGTTAGCCAACAAAAAGTTTATACAACCAACCTGGGTGTGATGGTGTGTGCCTGTAGTCCAAGCACTAAGAGGCAAGAGGCCTTAGATCGCTTGAGTTCATGGGTTTGAGACTACCCTGGGCAACATAGTGAGACCTGATCTCAAAAAAGCAGCGGGGCATGGTGGCATGCGCCTATAATCCCAGTTACCTGAGAGTCTGAGGCTGGGGATCACTTGAGTCCACAGAATTGGGATCTGGACTACCCCGGGCACCATAGCAAGATCTAGTCTCAAAAAAAAAAAAAAAAACAAAAAAAAAAACAAAAAAAAACAAGCTTATACCACCAGTAAAAAAAATGCTTATTTCCACCAGAAGCATGAGTGTGCCTCACACTTTCCCTAGCTTGGAGGGATTTAAAAGTAAAATTTTCCCAGTTTCATAAATGGTAACTGGTACTGTCTTTCAGCTGATATGACTTTAATACTGGTGTTGTCAAATGTTTATCAACCTTTTCATTTCATCTGTGAATTCTGTTTCCCTGTGGGTAAATCCTTTTAGAAATATACAATTCATGGAGAATCAAGTAGCTGTGACAATTTATGCTAACAGAAAACCAGTGGAAAGCACATGGCCTTTAACAACACTAAACTTCATAGAACAGAACAGAAAAGTGCTTCTTGGAGGGAAGCGATTCTGTGGTTCTTTCCTGTGAAGAGATTACAGGGTTGAAGGTCACAGGTGGGGCAGAGTCCTGGGGCCCAGAACTTCCCCCATTAGTTGAAGACTCAATTCTTACCCTTTTCCATTACTTTTCCCTCATCTTTCCCTTTCCAACAGATCTGCGTGGAGAACAGAAGCCCAGGCAAATCAGAGTAAGTATCAGGAATGTGCTTCTTCCCTACCCACCCCCCCTTGCCAACCCCAGCTCTGAACCTGCCAGGACTAGAGTAGCAACCAGAAGCCAGAGTGAATGATCCCAGTCCAAACTCAACAGTGCGCATTGTGCTTGTCTTCTTCATTCCACTTAATATAGCTTGGACTAGTTGTTAAAAAACCAAAAAAAAAAAAAACAAACAAAAACCAAAAAAAAAAAAAAACCAAAAACAAAAACAACAAAAAAACCCAGAACTAGCCAAAGCAAAAAGTAAAGTACTCAAAATAATTATATTTCAATTAGGAAAAAATAAACCCTTACTGAGATGAGTTTGAAAGGTTGAATAAAACAGCTGTTTAATAAATGATCGCTAGACCTGCTCTGAGCCACGCCAGTGCTGTAGACATCTTCATTAACTCCGTTGGTCCTCCCAGAGGCCTGGGAGCTAGCAGCAATCAGTCCCAGTTTTCAGATGTGACAGCAGACCTGGAGTTTAACCTAGCAGTGGAACCACATACAAGCGAAGTTCATGTCTCTCAAGTGAGAGCACCACCTGCTATTGTGGAAGCTGCACATTTCCCCAGTCACAGACCACGTCCCCTCTCCTCTACCTGTGTTACTGCTCATTCTGCCCTGATATCTGGGTGTTCGGGCAGAACTGGGAGATGCTGCCCAGCATGAATCAGGGCTAAGTGCATGGAGCCCTGTTGAGGCCTATGACAGGGGAAGGGTCTCGGGGGGTCTTTCTACTTCAGAGACTTGCTGGGTGGGTCAAATCCTCTATGGCGGTGCAGGTCTCAGAGCCTCCCATCAAGGGATGCTTGGTGAATGTAGGGGGCATAAGCTGGGAGTTGAGTTGTCCCCTCCACAGTCTCTCTGCCACGCCTGGTGGATCTGGACTGGAGAGTGGACATCAAAACCTCGTCGGACAGCGTCAGCCGCATGGCCGTCCCCACCTGCCTGCTCCAGATGAAGGTAGGTGGTTGTATGTTCCCCAGACAGGAAGAGGGGGCACTCTGTGGGCCATCGAAAAGAGGGACCACAGTCTGGGACTCTCATCTCACAGACACTATTAGTGTCCACCAAATGCAGGATGCTTTGTGAAGTGTACATGTGCTGGCATAGTAGGGACACCATAAAGCATGTATTGAAAGTAGATGCTTGTAAATAAGGCATACGCAAAACACAGGTTTTAAACAGAATTTGCTGATACCTCAAGGTCACCATGTAGACACTGAGTTCAGCTGCAGCAGCAGGAGTGAGCCCGTGGGTTTCAAAGAGCCTCCTTGATAATGTTGTACACCTGAGCCACCTCTTCTCCACACACACACACACACACACACACACACACACCCACCCTGGGGGGAGCAGGGTGATGAGGCTGAGGCTGTGTCACTGCTGGCAGTGTGAGTACCCAGAGCTCCAGGCCGCAGAAGTGTCAGTTCTTCATTTGCCTGTTCACACCCTCCCTTTCCATCTTGGTCTTCTCACTTTATGGTTCCTTTCCAGAATGTTGTTAAGCCACATAACTATGTTGAGGACTTGTTTAGTTAAGACTGGCTAATGCAGCACTACGCTTTACTTAACCAGGCACTCAGAAGTCTCAGAGCCTGTAAGAAAATGAATAAGTACAGATGCCTCTTCTTTTAAAGGGAAGGAAACAAAACTAGACATTGTAATATTTCTTATGCATCCTGATGGATTATCTTGTGCACCCCAGAGCCCACTGTGGAAAGTGCCCCTGTGACCTGGGAGATACCACCTGCTCTCTCCCATTCCCTGATGAGTGACTCCAGGCCTGGGACTCTGAGTAGCTCTCTCCAAACAACCACTTTTCAGAAGTCCATGAGAGCAGGGCCTAGCGTGTGGGTCTGGAGAATGGGAGAAGAGGCAGCTTTGACTTTGTGGCCATGTTCTTCTTTCAGATTCAGGAGGATCCCAGTCTGTGTGGGGACAAACCCTCTGTGTCAGCCGTCACTGTGGAACTGAGTAAGGAGACGCTGGACACCATGTTGGATGGACTGGGCCGCATCCGAGACCAGCTTTCTGCTGTGGCCAACAAGTGACCCCAGTGCACTTGCTGGCCCAGTGCTCGGAGGCGGTGGGGGTGCCTCCCAATCCCAGCTGCCCTTGGCAGCAGCTGCAGCCAACAGCAGATGGCATGGTGGGGACCATGAGTGGGGTGCCCCCTGAAGGTGCATTTGAACTGGGAGGAAACCTCCGTACTCCCACACTGTTCTGGCCCATCTTTGTCCTCTTCCTAAAGTCGGCAAGCAGAACCTCCATCTTTGAAAGGCTCCTGTGTCTGATTTAATTACCGCAGAGGCAGGGCAAAGGAGCATTTGCTTTGTCAGCTGCCTCTGCATGGCTGATTGGAAAATCCAGGCCCAAATTATGGAGCATGTCTAATAAGTTCCTTTCCAGCATCAGCTCTAATTAGTTCATTTCCAGTCCTGGAACCACGGAGAGAATCAGGTGGGTGATGCCAACAGCTTCTGCTTCTCTGACCGAGAAGCCAGGCAGATGCTGCAGAACAGGGCTTCGTGTTCTCTCAGCTCCCTCAGCCCACTCTCCCCTGCCTCAGGGCAGGAAGTCTGAAACTGGTGCTGATTTGCTACTTTGTGAAATCAGGGGGAGCCCTTCCTGGATGTAGTGCAGCCACTCCAAAGTAAAAACACCCAGTGATTGGAAATAAATAACAGTTCTCAAACCTTCATGATTCTGGTCACGCTTCTAGAGGCTTCTGTCTTTTAACCTGAGCTGTGGCCTTAGGCAGAGTGCCTCTCATTTGTAAGATGATCCAGCCTCCTAATTACAAGCTAATAAGCCCCTGACCATGGGGTAACCTTAAACCAGCCATGGGATTCTTGCCACCTTCCGTGTGTTCATCTGTCAGGAAGAGTAAAAGACAACAAAGTTGACAGTCTGTGTCGTGATCCCCAAGCAGATCCTCTCTGTCCCATGCCTGAAAAGTCACAGGAACCCTGAAGACTCTTCCCCTCCCTGATCCAGCTCCTCTCAGGAGGGACAGCCTGCTGTCTGGATACTTTGTTTTGGCAGCTTCTGAGGTGTGTGTGCAAATGGGAAAAGAGGCTGGATGGAGGGAGTAGAACCTGGGTTCAGAGGACGGACTCAAGCCGGGAGCCAGAGTCAGGAGCCAACTCTGCTTCTTCAGCATTAAGGCTTGACTGCTGGGGCATCAAGTCTCTCCCACCCTGTGTTTCTTCCTTTTTTCTTTTTTTTTTTTAATTAAATGGGGATAATAACAGTATCTAGTCTATAGAACTTCTGTGACGATTAAATAGTGAGGTGGACCTAAAAGCACTTAGTGATGTTACGGGAAATAACAGAACTCGATAATGGCAGCTTTGATTATTACAGAAAGGAAGGTAGGAAGCCCGGTGCAGCCATTGTTTCATCCATTATAAGAGGGTTGGTGTGACCATAAGCATCCTATCAGTGAGGAAATCAGCTCGGGGAGGTGGTAAATGGCCTCATTAGGACCTGGGCCCAGATTTCTCTTACCTTCTCCCTCCCACGCAGGACTCTGCAAGGCATGCAAAGCTCTGACTTCAGCCTCTTTTGGAAAACCTTGGAGCTGAAGTAGAGATGAGAAGACATGCTCCTGCTTGCCCAGTGAGGTGGGGGAAAGTCAAGGGAAAAAGTTCCAAGCTTTGCCACTTCCTGGTGGCTGAGCGTCTTTCTACTAAAATGGCATTCTTAGCCCTTTGGTCCTCAATCCTAGCAGTGAAGCTGATGAACATTCGGGTTCTTTCTGTAGGAAATGAACATCCAGTGACACACATTCTTGGCGTGTGGGAGCCATTCCAGTTTCCACATTCAGAGCTCCGGTCTTACCCTCTAGTTGAGTTCTACCTTGTAATGCTTTATCCCACTCTCCTTCCGCTGCCTAAGGCACAGACTAGTCTCTGAAAACCTCTCTGGGCCTCCCACAGACATAGATAAGAAATGAGCTCGAAGCTGGGGGCTCAGTGTAGGCATCTGGAGCGTCAGGCATGCCTTTACCCCATGAGTGCTTAGCATAAGATCACCTGGTTAGTGCCACTTTGATACCAACTGCTAAGAAAACAGCAGGAGGCCCAGATGTTTGGGTCCCAGATGTAGGGAAGTAACTGGAAAATCCAATAAATGTTTGCTAAACTTCCCCTCACATGCTAGTCAAGGGGTCTGTTTCCTGCTGCTAGAGAGGATAGATAGTAGATATCATGTTTCTGGTTGGTGTGGCTCCTCAGGAAAACCTACCTTCTACATTTTGGTCTCAAGGGAAGTTCTTTCATTCTGTGCTTGTCCAGTTTCCCCATAGCACTTGGTGCAATGTGCTATACCCTTTCCGTAGCTCCAGCAAGGGTTGGTTGTCCAAACTCCACCCACACAAGGGGAGCGATAGAGCTCGGTGTTCCCTGCTTCTTACTGCCAGCACTGCCCACCCTCTCACTCCCCCAGCTATAGGGTGAGCCTGTGCCTCAACCCTGGTCAGTGGGGCTGGCTTCAGAGCTTGACCCGTGATTGTGTGTTACTGAAACCGTCTATTCTGACAGCCAAGGAAGTTTCATTCCACTGCCATTCTGGACCTTGCTCTGTAGGATTGCAAGTCTCTGACCTCTTGCCTAAGTAGCTATCTCCACTTCGAGATGAGGCATAGATGCCTGTTGTAGAGGCTTCTCCAAGAGTCCAGGCTAACAGAAATCTGATATTTCCTCAAAGGGAGAGCAGTTCTTGGAGATTAGGGTCCTCTGATGCCAAACAGGGAACACTGTTAGGGCAGTTGTAAAAATGACAAGCCACAGAAAGGAGAGCCACAAAGAAACTGTAGGAAAGTCATCATGGTGCAGGTAAGATACAGGATGGGAATTATCAGTACTTGGCAGTCAACAGTATCAGTTAAAAATAGCTCCTATAAATGTTCAACCACCAAAAAGCTTCCAAAATGCCAGGTAGCCAATGATTGCTAACTGAAAATAGTTTTTAAAATAAACTCCCCCCCCATACTTGTGATAACATCTCAGCTTCTGAACAAAATCATGGAGAGCCTCTTACACTACACTGGATTCACTTCTTGCAAAGAGGTAAATGCTGGACCACAGAGTGTGAGAAACGACTGTTGGATGGAGTGCCAACTGTGTGCAGAGAACCTTCTAGTGGAAGGGACCCAAACATCTGGGCCTCCTGCTATTTTCTTAGCAGTTGGTATCAAAGTGGCACTGCCAGATGTCCTTAGACACAGACCACCAGTGAACGGAAATGCTGCCCCACTCCACTGAAGGATAAGTGGCTTGATAGATGCTTTGGGGTAGCAGAGGGCACTGGGTCATTGTTACAGATGTGCTGGAGAGTGACCTCCAGATAGGATTTTAGGAATCCGATAAAGGCCCTACTGGCAATCATTGGCTTATTCAACTTCTGGGAGTGAGTCACTGTACTAGGCTATTTGTTTGAGATTGCTTTACCAAAATCCAATTTCTCACAAATCATTTTCTCATGTAGAAGTTTGGGCTGATGGAAGTTTTCAGGAAACAGCATGGCTTTGATCCAGGAGATTCAGGTTCCTTCCATTTTGTCGCTTTACTGACTACCAACTGTTGCCTTCTTCCCTGTGTGCAAGGCCTGCTTATCAATTGTAGTGTAAGCATCAGGCTCACCAATCTAAGTAGGTTCTTTATTAGTTCTCACAGTTACACAGACACATCAGGCAAGGCTGGGCAGGCCAGGGCCAGGACTGAAAATGCTGGGAGGCAGGCGAGCCCTCGAGCCCTCCAGCCTCCCAGGAATCTTCACACTTTCTCTGGCTCTCTCGCTCTCTGGCATTTTCTTATTCTCTCTCATCGTGCACTCTCCATGCTCTTTCTGGGCCCCTTTATCCCCTCTCTCCCTAGGCCCAGGTGTGCACACTCACACATGTGCATGCCTACTGGTCTGCAAAATCATGGGCAAAATGCAATAACACAGGTGCTGGTTCTACAGGCTAATGGAGGGGAAAAAAGCCTGACCAACTCACTGTAAATACTCTAAGTCTGCATCCCAGTCCCTGGGAAAAGAAGGGCTATTTCCATTCAATGGCTATTTCCATTCATCTCCAACTGGCCACCGTCACATGGTACAACTCAGGTACATGGTAGACTGGAAAATACAATTTCTGACTGGCCAGTCACTTGTATAGCTAACATTCGTAGGGCAGGAGAGTAAGGCTTGTGGAATAAAGGAGAAACTAATAGTGAGAGACACTTGACAGGCACAATCAAGAACACCTACTCAGTCAAGTACAGCTCAGTGTGGCTTAATGTTTCAGTTGCTTTCCTGGGAACAGATTCCTTGGAGGAAGAGAACAGAACATCTGTGTGAGTGTGTAGTGGTGGTGATGGGATAGGATGCCTCTGGACGATGGAAACGCACCTCCTCATCTTGGTGTCTGTAGTAGCTCTCAAGGTACCTAGCACGCAGTAGGCAGCCCAGTAACACTTCATTTGGGTCTAACTTTCCACAAACTCACATAGGTCATTTGATCTGTATTAGTAAGTGATGGTTGAATTATATCAAATTGATGAGAAAGGCAGACGGATGGAATTCAAGTTGTCTTGCATTCCTCTTCTTAAATCTCAGCAGATTCCCCCTTTCAACCCAGGTGATTCCACTCAAACACCTCCAGAAGTATCTGTGGCCACTAGGACCCTTCTCCTGTCTTATCACCATGCTTTGGGACCTTGTTTGACTGGGAGTCTTGACTGACTGGGGATGTCCTCCCATAGCAGTCTCCCAGTCACACTGGTTACACATGGTTGAGAGGAGGAAGGGATGCAAGCTTTGGCCTAAGAGTAGGAGAGAGTCTCCTGCCACAGCATTTAGGGGCCAACAGAGTGAAGATGTTGAGTACCTTTCAACTGGGGGAGGAGGCAGCAGAGAGATCACCCCTGTGCCTGAACACAAACTTCCAGGCTTGACTCTGGAATGTCTCGTAACCCTAACGTAACTATTCCTCCTTCTAGATCTAGGAGCAGCACCTAGCTGGTCCCAGGGAGAGAACTCTTTTACCACATAGCCTTTTAGCAGTCTCTATCTGGCTCCATTCCCCTCCCACTGTTCAGTGTATCCCTAACACCTGAGCTCACCATAGAGAGCCGTCAGTTTTGAAAGTTTCTCACCACCTGAAGAAATAGGGTTCTGTTTCTAGGGTTACTCCTACAAATGAGGTCAGTTGTCACTTTTGAGCCCTCTTTGGGGAGCCAGGACTCCTCTGACGCCCAATGTCCACAGTAGAAGGGTAGTTCCAGCCTCATCTGGGTGTAGTGGGCACTTGCCCATCAAACCCAGCAGATGGCGCAGTTGCTCTCCTTATGGTCCCACCCTGCCCTAAGATGGGAACAAAGACCAGGAAAGAGTGGGGAGTGGGCAGGCCTCTCAGAACCCGGGCATGAAGAGACACTCCCTGAGAAGCAGATCCAGGCCCTTTATTTGCAGAGCTCTACCCCTTAGTGCCAGGTTAACTAATAGGAAGGAGGAAGAGTGGGACAAGGCAGGTCCACCTGGAAGCCCATTCATGCCCATGCCCAAGGCCCAGACCTGAAGCCCCCACTGTCTCCTCACTACTGCTAACCCAGGCTGGCAGATGACAGAAATCCCAGCATTGATGGGCTGCAATTCTTCTGGAAAAGGTCTTGTTCGCGCTAACTCCACAGGTCCAGTGCTAAGTCCCTCGAGCTTTGTCCCGAGCAACCCAGCTAGACGAGGGAGTGAGGATTCAAATTCTGGTTGGCTTGGAGTCAACTCTCAGTATCATCGCTAGAAAAAGAGATTAATTTTTCCTAACACAGGTTGTAAGGATGTATATCGGAAGGTGTCTGAGACATAGAAGCTGCCTGATCCATGTTGGTTAAGCTTTAAACACCACAGACACTCTGCTAGGGCCAACCCTCCCACAGGTCAGGAGACAACTCAGTTCTCTTCTGAGAGTAGGTTGGTTGTGACGGGTGGGGTGGGTGGTGAGCGCCCTTGTCATCTCTCATCTGGATGATTCCAAAGACCTGAACAATTTCCCTGCCTCCAGGCTTGCCAGCCTTCTCCCTCAGCCCCATCCTCCCTCCTCATGGCTGCAGGTGTTTTCTAAATGGAAATCTAATGTCATTCTCTTGCCTTTAATACTTAAATGTCTTCTCAATGCCCTCGGAATAAAGGCCAAACTCGGAGAAATGTCATTCTGTGCTCTTTGTAACCTGATTTCAGCCTACGTTTTTAGTCTCATGAAACAAGATTAAAGGAGTCAGAATAAACAGTGTGAGTTCAAGGACCAGCAGGAGTGGGCCCTGGGTGGTGATTCTGAACAGCTCTGGGCAGGAAGAAGGGAAACAGGAACAGGATGAGGAAGACAGGAACAGGGGGTTTGATAGTCAACACCAACCAGCTCTCAGTCTGCCTTTCATTGATGACAAAGACTGAGCAGCTCCCGGTATTGTCCCCAGCACCTGCCACCTGTCATTATAGATGTTCAGTGTTTGGTGAATAAATACAGGCATGAATGAATGAGAATAAATGACCTAACAGGCTTTGGGGTTGACTGATGGGCCATTTCTGTGACCCCTGACACTGTCTTTTGCCTGTACTGCTTTCTCTCCCACCACTGCCAGGCTGGACCCCTACCTGCTGTCTTGGCTAATTTCAGAGGTTGGAAGGAGTACTGCTAGAGGACTGTGAGGTCAAGGAGAAGAGAACTAGTCTCAGCCCAGCTGGGCATATGTCGGTGGCACTGAGGCGGAAATCCCAGAGTCCACTATGCCGACACCCTCTCTGAATGCTCTGTCCTAAACTTTGCTCAGTAGTCACCCTGAAGCTGGGTGTGGTGGCATGTGCCTGTAGTCCAAGCCCTGGGAGGTAAGAGACCTGGGGTCGCTTGAGTTTGTGGATTTAAGACTACCCTGGGCAACATAGCGAGACCTGGTCTTGAAAAAGCAGCCGGGTGTGGTGGTGCATGCCTGTAATCCTAGCTACCTGGGAGGCTGAGGCTAGGAATCACTTGAGTCCGCCAGTTCGGGACTGCCTGGGCAACCTAGCGAGACCTAGTCTCAAAAAAAAAAAAAAAAAAAAAGAAGAAGAAGAAAAAGAAAAGCCTCCTGGCTGTGGAGGTTCACTCTGGTTTCCCCACCCTGGCCAGCCAGCGGTCTTGGGTATGGCTGCCTAGCTGTCTGTTTCCCAGAAGCCCATCTCTCTGGCACAGATGGTGCACATCCAGTGCTCCCCGTCCCATGTCGACCTGCCAGCTGCAGATGATGCCACGCTGCCGCAGCCTCCACCTGGTCTCTCTCCTGACCCCATTTTCCACATCACTCTCTTCCACTTCTCTCCAAATGGTGGTTTCACTTCAGTGTTCTCCAAAAAGAACACTTCCCTCTGGTTGGACTGCTCAGTCACCTCGCAGGCAGAAATCCATGGCTTTTAAAGAGGCGAAAAGCTCTTCTTTTGCTCTGCTAACAGAAACTTCCATTTTCCTACCATCATTGTAACCGCCTGAGGTCACCCTCATTGTAACCGTCACCTGGAACACTGATCAGCTGCTAGCCCTTAATGGGGCTGCCTTGTCTTTCCCTAATCCAGCCTTCCCAATGCCCCCAGGAAGTAAATTTGGTCTTGTTTTTACCCTCCAAACTGGATTCCCCTCTCCAACCTTCAGCACTTCAGCAATAACAGCATCACCTAAAAAGTGGAAGATGTCACTGCCCTCTCCCTGATGTTGCCCCCACCCTCACCCCAGTCAGTCCATCAGCCAGGCCTCTTCGTTCTGGCTCCCAAAGTCCCATTGGTTCATTTCTTCCCATCTCTGCACCACCTTAGTTCCAGATACCACTCCTCTGGAACCTCTCAGGTATGATGACACACCCCCCACCTTGGCCTCCTGACTACATGCTACTTGCCTCATCACTCCGTTTGCATCAACGTTCCATCAGTTCCAAGCATCCTCCAAGCATTTTCCTGCTACAGGGCCTTTGCACTTGCTGCTCTCCTCCCCCCACCCTGCCAGAAACACTTTCCCTTCTTCTCACGAGATCAGCTCCTTCTCATCTCTAAAGGCTCAACTGGGAAGTCACTTCCTCAGACTTTTCCAGGTTGTTTTCTCTAAAGAAGACACCACCTTTAATTCTCAGTCAGAGAATCCTGTTCCTTTCCTTCCCACTCCCCAAAATAAAGGTTTATTAATTCAATGAATTAATGTGTATCCTTGCTTAACTTGTTCATTGTCACCCAGCTGGAATATATATACTGTGATTAGGATAAACTTGTCTTTCTTGGTCAACTTCATGTCCTCAGAGCGCAGCGCAGGTCTGCATAGAATGCGCCCATGTCACCTCTGAGATTCACACTCCAGAGGCCTGGGTCACGGTGGGAACAGCCTATTTGAAGTACATAGGACCAGGAAAGGAGAAGAGAGAAACACCCTCATCCAGCCCTGGGGGGATAAAGGGAACCCATAACCCATCAGCATCTCCCTCCAGATAAATTTTCTCCTTTTCCAACACCCTGGCCATATTCCCTTCAGCGCTATTACCCTCTTGAGGAGGATTTTAATGTTTCAGTCTTCAAAACATTTTCAGTGTCTTCTTTGCAAATCCTGTCTCAGCTTGGAACATGGGATTCTTGGCATTAATTGTTCTGTGTTTGACCTTTTGGGGCCTCAGAGATGAAAAAAGTTTTTAGTTTAATATCAAGGTTTGTTTTAATTTTCATTTTTATTTTATATATATATATATATATATATATATATATATATATATAAATATATATATTTGAGACTAGGTCCCGCTATGTTGCCTGGGGAACCACAGACTCATGTTGCCTGGGGTACCATGGACTCAAGTTATCCCCAGCCTCAGCCTCTCAGGTAACTGTGATTATAGCCGCACACCACCACGGACCCAGCTATTTTTTGAGACTAGGTCTTGCTATGTTGCCCCAGGTGGGTCTCAAACTTGTGTACGCAAGCCGTTCCTAGTCTCGGCCTCCCTACTTAGGCTGGGATTAAAGGCACACGCCACCATGCCTGGTTATTTTCATTTTTAAATAGGTAATACAATCCCATAATCAAAAATAACAAAGAGTAAGTGCCCGCGATGGACACTTCATCCCTCACTCTGACCCCCAGACACCCTCCAACACCCAGAGGCAAGATAAGATCCACTAGGATGCAAGCTCTGGGCAAGCATGACCCTTCTTTGTCATTTTCACTCAGGAGAACCCACCTTCTGGAATTGAACTCCCCTCACCGGCAAGTCCCATGGGCGCTGTATCTTGGTTACATCCCTGAGCCCTTTCAGCACACACTTTTATTAGGTGGGCGGTCCAGAGGCCCCCTAGTTTTGGATCCTGAAACTTAGAACTACAATTCACAAATGAGAGCACAGATTCCATCTCAGAGGAAGGAGCTGATAGCTCCGCTCTCCTTTGATCTGGAAGTTTCCTTTGATTTCCTCTAACTGCCTGCTCTTGGTCCAGCCTCCCTCCAACTATTTCATGGTCAGGCTCCTCTGTCCAGCCCTGACTTCCTTGTTCTCAATCATCAAAGAAAAATAAGATCTGCCCAGGAACCCCTGAACGATTCTGAAATGAACCAAAAGGACTAAGGGAGGGACACAAACTGGAGAACATGGAGGGAGGGGAACCGTACAACCAGCAGCCCTATCACAGAAGGCAGGGGCTGGTGGTTCTGTGGGTGCTCTGCCCTGACTCCTGGCATCACAGACACATTCTCAGTCAAGCATTCCCAGAAGTCTCCACTCTCAACCAAGGCTGGGGGTCTGGGAGTACTAGAAGGCAAGTCTCAAAACACCAGTTTTGCTTTGGAATGGTTGAGCAGAAGTGGGTGGGTCTGAGTAGGTCCTACATTTTTTTTAATCTCCTTAACTCTTTGTCTTGTCCTTGACCTTTACCCCAGGACAATTTGAGAAGGAAGAATAACAGCTTGTGTTTTTATAGCTTTGCTCTAAGTCAGACCCTATTCTGAGCCTTTTCAATACTTAGAATTTTGAATTCACACAATTTTGTAGCGTAAGAGTTATTATTATCCCTGTTTGTAACAGATGGGAAAACTGGGATCCAGGGATGTTAAGTAACTTGTCCAAGGTCACAGAGTGAGTGAAAATGAGAACTGGATTTGCTCCAGGCAGTCTCACTCCAGACTTTGTGAGTTTCACCACCCCAGCACTTATCACTCAAACGAAGCAATCAGCATGAACAAATCTTGCTAACTGTGACACCCCCCGTGTAGAATTCATTATTAGTCATCCCCTTCTTCCTTGGCTCCCAGTATTTCAGCAGAATAGTATTCCTACGCCAGGGATACCCAGGTACTCAATTGGAGTCCAACCTTCTAGAGACCCAGCACACAGCCTAGCACACAGCCCAGAACACAGCCTAGCACAATAGCCACACAAACATGCATACAACCCAGGGGAGCTGTTGAGGAATGACTGAAGAGCCCCAAGATGCTGAAAGAGCTGGAGCTCCAAGTCCAAGTATATGGGTCATTCCATTAGTAATAAAATCAGCTAATGTTTAATGCATGCTAATTACAATGCAGGAATCATTTGAACAATTTCAGGTCTTACTGGAAAAGTCTATGCTGTTCAACCTGGCAGATGGCCCAGAGACCTGTCTCCTGATAGTCCTTCTTTAGTCCCCTCCTACATGGAAACAGGACTGACCTGTGTGACCTGTGGGAGTGAAGTGTGTGAAGGCATTGTAGTTGCTTCTTTGTTATCTGATTGTTGTGGAGAGGAGCCAAGGGTCCTGGTCAACAACATGTGAGTGGGCCATCTTGGTAGTGGATTGTTCAGCTCCACTTGAGCCTTCAGATGATGCAGCACCAACCAGTTGCTGAGAGATTTTGAGCTAACACTGTCCAGTGGGCTAACACTGTCCAGGGACAGCTAACACTGTCCCTGACTGCCTGTCACATGGAAACTGGAAGAGGCAATACAGGGTTGTTGGTGTTCCCTGCCACTAAGTTTTAAGGTGACTTATTATGCAGTCATAGATAACTTATAGATTTAATCATTACAACAGACCTATAAAGTAGATCCTGAAGTGGACCAAAGTTACAGAGCTAGGAGGTGGAGGCAGGACTTTGGCTCAGGTACCAGTCCCCCAAATTGCCTTCTAGAAGGTCACATGATGCTGTTTATGTTGTAGGAGATTTTCTGAAGGATATAGCAGATCACAGCACCAGGCTCCCCCAAACTGGCCAGTCCTCAGGATTTAATCAATCCTGATTAAAAATAAAGACACCCAGGAGCCTTCCCTATATAACTTGTCTTACTAGGTCTAGACTTCAATGAATGCAGCACCTGGATATTTCAGGACTCACAAATATTCCCAGAACACATCTATCCCATTTGGCTAGTCATCATGCTGCAATGACTCTCCATGGCTTATCCCACAAAAAGCCATTTTCCCCTCCTGAATCAACCTGATACCAACTAAATGGTCCTTCTCCATAATGAGGGAACCATCTGGAACATGGATTTCTGAAGTTGCTGCTACAAGGTAAGAGAAGGAATGATCATGAAACACTTTTCAGAAGGTATCACTCTTGCCCACATTCATTGGCTGGAATCCCATCACGTGGCCCTAGTATAACTGCAAGGGAGGCTGGAAACGTGCAGTGCAAGTGAATATGAAGCAAACCTCTTTACAGTTGGCCACACCCATAATCTGGTGTGTGTGTGTTATTTGAGGTCAATAGAAATCTTTTATTTCCCCCCTAAAGGGCCACTTAGATGTGGCTAACTTCATTCCTCAAGGTCAAGTGAGGACATAATCATTGCAAGGAAGTAAAAAGGCAGTGAGATGCTAGGACTGACAGTCCAGGGTACCAATCCTGACTCTACCATAGGCCTTGGGCAGTTGCCTGAGCTGAATTATATTATCTGTAAACTAGAATGAGATAAACTAGTTTATCTGTAAACTAGAACGACTGCTTTATGTAGTGATAGTGGAGATTAAATCAAGGGATTTGGTAGAGAAATTACCTCCTACCCTTCATATAACACAGTAGAGCCTCAAAATGGTAGTGACTATCATCTAGTACACCAGAAGTGCTGAGAATATGCTAGCAGCGGTCTGTGAGTCACTCAAAATCATATGCAAACATTTAAATACACAAAAATACATAGTGACCTTTTCTTACTCATCTTTTCTTATTTATAAATGCACATGTTTAGTAATGCTCACTGCAAAATGCTTAAATGTTCCGGATCCTGACAGCTAATGCATATGAAGTGCCTCCTACATGCTGGGCTCTGCTCTGTGTTTCCCTTGGCTTGGCTTTCAGGAAGCCCAGGAGGTAGCTATTAGCATTCCATCCCTCTTTTCAGATGAGGAAAGGAATTCACATGGGCGCTTGTCAAGGGGCCTACAACCAGTAAGTGCTTGAGTTGGGTTTCCGTCAAACCCAGGCAGTCTGATCCCAGAGCCCTGGGTTCTCAAAGTGTGGCACCCACCATTGAGAATAAGCATCCTTTGGGAATGCGTTAGATATGTGCCTTCTTGGGCCCCAGCCCAGATCTCTTGAATCAGAAACACATTATTTCTTTATTGATTGCACACACACACACATATTACATCATTTTCTACCCCAAGGTTCTCCCATCACCTTATCACCCATGATACATCTTAATTTCTTGTTGCCTCCCCTCACCTGATTTGACTCTCTTCCCCCTCTCTTGCTCAATGTGTGAGTTCTATTGAAAGTTTTAATTTTTTCTTGTCCATTTGTTTGTTTTCCTTGTATCCCTCATATTAGTGAGACCATCCCATATTTCTCTTTTACTTTCTGGCTTATTTCCACTAACATGATTCCTTCTAGCTCCAATCATGTTGCTGCAAATGACGTTAAGTTTGTCTTCTTTGATTAATGAATAATATTTGATTGTGTAGATATACCACATCTTTTTCAGTCATTCAACGGTTTTGGGGCATTTGGGTTGTTTCCATAACTTGGAAATTGTAAACAGAGTTGTGATAAACATCCAAGTACATGTATCTTTTAATTAGTGTTTTTGTGTCCTTTGGGTAGATTCCCAATAGTAGGATTGCTGGATGGAATGATAGTTCCATTTTCAATAGGTTGAGAGTTCGGCACACAGATTTCCACAGTGATCGAACCAGTTTACATTCCCACCAGCAGTGTAAAAATGTTCCTTTCTCTCCACATCCATGCCAGCACTTGTCCTCCCGTGTCTCCCTGGAACCTTCCTGAGAGCCTGCAGCTCACAAAATGAACAGAGGAATGCTGTCACCAACTCTGATCACCTGTGGGAGCCTTTCTCCTTGCATATGATACTGCAAATACCAAGTCTTGGGTGCCATACAAATGTAAGCATTGTATCTATAGGAGAGCATCAGGAGGACAAGGAGCACCCAAGTGGGACGTGCCTTCCTTTGTCCTGTTGGGGTCACCTATACCCCGACTGCTCCTCAAAATGGAGGGTTTGGCCATTAGAACTGTTCAGTGGTCAAAAGAGGATCAGAATGCCAAGATTCTAATGATGTGAAATATATATAAATAAAAAATAAATAAATTTAAAAAATATGTTTGTGTGTTTAGGGAGTAAAATGATACAAAACACTTGTCTGTCAAAAATCTCAATCTTGCTTCTACCCTGAGCCCTGAAAGCACAGACAGCTACATTTAATTGCATACATCTTTTCAGTATTTCTATGCAAATGTTAGAAAATATGGTCACATCTTCTGTTTCCTCTTGTAAATAAAAAGTAGCATATTAAAAAAAAAAAGAATGCCAAGATTCTTACACGATGAGGAAGGAAAACAGAAACCGCTTACCATGTTCCTTGCTGAAAGCCATGGGCCTCAAAAAAGCATGCAGCCAACAGACTGCAGCCCAGGATGGCCCCAGCCCTCTGCCTGCCTCCGTGCTCCCTCTGATACCCAGATGGCAGCAGGAGCATTGGCAGAGATGGGCTCGAGGCAGGCAGCTTCCAGACCAGCTGCGTGTTTGATGAACAAGAGCTGGGCAAGCGCGGCTTACCTGAAGAGCTCACAAAGCAGCGGCCCAGCATGCCAGTGTTTTATCCTCAGCCTGGCTCAGGGAATTTTTCACATTCATTCCAAAGTTCAATGCCATGCCCGCCGCCACTCTGAGCAAGTCAGGGGTCCTGCATTGCAATGACCCTCTGGCTGAATGGCATCAACACCATTCCTGTCTCAAACACAGGAAAGTGAGCCTCAGTAGTGAAGTAGTACGTCTGTGATCTCAAAGCTGATTAGTGAAGACAGGACTGAGATGCAATTTGTGGGACCCCCACACCCAGATGTCTGACCACTGTAGCCAGCAGCACAAACCAGTCTGTTGTTCTTGGGCTTAGGTCCAAGAAGCCAGGAGGGGCTATTCGTGTGGCTAAAGGCCACCTCCCCAGCCCCAGGAGCACATCACAAAGGCTGCTAATACTTACATGCACTGAGCCAGTCCTGCTTTTGTTTGGTACTGTGAACTTTTGTTCCCCAGGATTTCTATTTTTGCATTAAGTTTGGTTTAAAATATTGCATTCGATTATCATTTACTTTGGTTACTGAGCTTTCTGGCATCCCCTTAAAATTTGCACCCAAGGCAAATGCCGTGCTCAAGTTAAGCAGAAGCCCTCAAGGATAAATCACCTTGTATTCACAGGGGTGACAAAGGTCATCCTACCCCAGGCTTGTCCAGACCTAGCACCTCCGTTCTTTCCACCCCTGAAGCTGGCCCTGGAAATTTCCTCAGAGTCCCATAGTCCATTGTAGTTCAAACACACCACTTTATTCTCAAAGCTGCTCACAATGCCCCTGCGGTCCTCCTCTTTCAGATGGGGGCAATGAGTCATGATGCTGCAGGCATGCTGGGATGCACAGGCCCATGACCCAGGCCACCTTCCTGGTCTGCAGCACTGAGATGAAGACAGAGAAGGCCCAGGGCCTTGTGCAACCATCCCACTCAGCTAGGCTCATCATCGGTTTGTGAAGAGCTAGAGAGAATGAGAGACTTCAGTGGATGTTACAGGCTTTTAGTAGTGAATCAAGCAGACAGATTAGGGAGATAGCAACTTGAACCCTTCTAGCCTCCGAGTGGCACGGCCCTTTCAGCCTTCGTCTCTTAGCACAGTGTCTGCATTTACATGTGCGCATGTCTGTGCTCCCTGGGCTCAGGTGTCCATGATCACAGGCACATACATGTGCCCCATGCTCACAAGCTCCATGCTCACACCCCATAGCCCAAGACAGCCACAAATGCTGGAGAGGTGCAAGACCACAAGTGCTGGCCGTAAAGGCTAGAGGCAAGAGGGCATAAACAAGACTGATATACTCATTTACCTGATAGGACTCAAAAGTAAGGCCCAGGTAGCCGGGTGTGGTCGTACATACCTATAATCCAAGCACTGGGAGGCAAGAGGACAGGGATCGCTTGAGTTCGTGGGTTCGAGAATACCCTGGGCAACATAGACCAGTTTCTTGAAAAAGCAGCCGGATGTGGTGGCTGGTGCCTGTAATCCCAGCTACTGGGAGGCTGAGGCTGGGGATCACTTGAGTCCATGGGATCGGGACCACCTTAGGCAACATAGTGAGACCCAAACTACAAAAACAAAAACCGAAAAGGAAGGCCCAGGGAAGATGCCAAGATGCCTGCTGTGACCTTAGAGCTGGGGGCTCTGCTAAAGGTGCTGTGGATGCTTACAACCCATGATGAGCCCGTGGGAGATAGAAAACACAGCCTTTTGTCTCTTTTGTCTTCGGTTTCCCAGTTGCTCTCTGAGGAGCCACATAACCTATTTGAAGGAAGCAGCATGCTTTGTCTTTTGTTTGGGCCTCAGCCTGGTGTTTCACGTTCCTAAGGAGAAAGCTGTCAGGGGATGAAAGGACCCAGGTGCCTCTGCCCTATCCCTTGTTGAGCAGATCTTTGTCTTGGTGGAGTATCAAAGGGGGCTCTGGGGTCCTAATTCCTGGGCCCAGTGGCGAGGGTCACTGTAGCAAGGTTCTGAGCCTGGGGAGGTGAGAGACAGATACCAGGGAAAACAGGGGGGTGGCTTCTCACCTACAGATGTGTCAGGTTTGATTCCGAGGCCCAGAGCAGAATGTAGAGGGGCCAGTGGTCATCTTGAAACAAAACACAAACTATTCTTTGAGCGCAAAGGAGGGCTGAGTCCCAACACAAGTCATCATTTGTAGAGTGAGTTGATCAGGCTCTTTTCTCTATTACCTGCTATAATCAGCCCTTGTGGTGTTGTGCCCTCCCCAAGATTGTATATAAGCCTGGTCCAGTGGGTATGTGCATTGTAGATAGACTCACCCGAACCTGGGAAGAGAGGATAAAAGGGTAGCATCACCCCAGGTGGGAGAATATGGGGGGAGCACAAAGGGAGCACAGGGAAGGAAAGAATGAGAGAAATCCAGAGAGAGAGCCCAGGGAGAGTGAAGATTCCTGGGGGGCTGGGGGACTTGCCTGCCTCCTGGCCCCCACCATGGCCCTGTCCCTGCTCTGTCTGGTATGTCTCTGTAACTGCTATCAAGAGCTTCATGCTCGCACTACAATTGGCATCACAAGCAGACTGACTGCCCCAACAACTGGCAAAAAGGGTAGGATGGTTCAATGCAGACGGAGAAGACATGACAGCGGAAAAGTTCAATGCAGACATCATTTCACTCTCATTGGCATCTTCTGATGTCTCTTGGGAAGGTTAGTCACCCACACCCCGGGCAGTGAAACTACAGCTGCCAGCACTCCAGGCCTGAGAGGCCAGGGAGGCCAGGGATGTTGTCTCCTTGGATACAAGGCCATCTAGGGATACAGATGCTCCTCCCTGCCTCTGGCCCTTGAAATAGCAAAGCAGGTTAAGGCAGAATGAGTTTTGTCACACCATATGCTCAGTCTAGGGGAACCCAGATTAGAAAGTGGTAGCAATTTAGAAATAATGCAAAATGCTATTGAAATGAGCAATCCCTGACTTGTATATAGTTTTCAAGGATTCATCAGAATTATCTGGAACTTGGTGACATAAAACATTTATCTCATCATCACTATAGACAGGGCATGCAGGCACAGCTTAGCCTCAAGGTCATTCATGAGGCTGAAATCAAGGAGGTTGGTCTCACTGCAAGGCTTTGAAGGGATGGTAAACTTCCCAACTCATGTGGTGGTTAATGGGATTCAATTTCCAGTTAGAACTGGAGGTTTCCCAGTTTCTGGTGAATGGTCCTCTCCATCAGAACAGGTGTATGAAAGAACCAGAGAGACAGACTGCCAGGGAGACAGGATTTATAATCTTTGGTTACCCAATCATGGAAATGCCCTTGCATCCCTTTTGTGTTCCCTGGGTTAGAGCCAGTCCCTCAGCCTAGCTCATACTCTGATGTGAATCACCACCTACCCCTCTAGAGAGAGGGGTACCTAAACCAGCAGATGTCCACTGCATGAGGGGTTCAGGGAAGGGAGGGTAGAGTTGTGGGGTAGGAATGTCGTTCTGACAGGCATCATGGATGGATTTTATGTGTCTGTCATTCAGTTTCTGCACGGCTATGGAAACTTGGTCCCACCGAGGGTCCTCCTTGCAATATCTGCATCTGGACCTTTCAACAAGCTCTGCGTTCTTTGGTTTGGGCTCTTTTGTTTGCTCCACAAAGCCAGATGTTTGTTCCCATGTCTAGCTTATTCATTCCTGTAAGGTCACATATTGAAAAATGTTTAAATTGACAGTTTTTCACTTCAATTTTCTATTTCCTATTCAGGTCAGAGGACATCCAAAAAGAGACACTCCCTTGACTTTGGCTGTGATCTACCTTGGAATGTGGTAGAAAATTTCCCTGTTGATTCATCTGCATTTTATTTGTAAGTCTTAATTTGTCCAAGCTACCTGGGAGCAGGGGCATGCTGGAGAGTCTCTCCACCCAACACTGCTTCAATGACAGCATATGAAATCAGCCTCCATGGGAGCATTTACACCACAGGAATCCGCAAAGGCTACAAATCACTGTCCGCATGTTTCCTCATAGAAGCTGGAGGTTAAACACCACCATACCACTGCCTTTAAAAGAAAGCCTCCTGAAATGGCCTTATTTTAATAATCTCCCTATTTTTCTTGTCCTTTTAGTGCCTCTTAAAGAATTATGGCAGAGCTGAGTTATTTCATTTTCTCTCTTTATCTCTCCTGCACTGCTACGTTTAATATTATTCTTTACCAGAGGGACTAGCAATTAAGCGAACTAGTTGGTATAAATCTGATAGCCCCGGACAATTGGTATAATAAAATTCTGAATTCTGCAGCAAATTTCTGTCTCTCTTCTGAGGTTTACAAAATACTATAATTATAGCCTTCAACTTAGTTCTTAGGCCATGATTAAAATTCATCTTGTGTAGCTGTGCCCTCTGGTCTAGTAGTCTTAAGGGTGTATTTTGCAACATGATTGTTCTTTTCCTGAGATAAACTCACAAAGTCAGGAGAAAGAGAAAGAAGAGAGGGACACGAGTGGGTGATGATGATGAAGGTGAGAGAGCAGAGCAAAGAGGGGAGAACTCTGAGTGTTTCAGCACATATAATACATCCTTGAGTTGCTTCCCTGGGGTCTGTGTTTTGCTTGGAATTCTTAGCATATCAGTCACCTAAAATGACTATTGAATTTGAATACACATTTTTTCCCCTCATAAATTTTGGAACAACAGCTTAAATGTATTAATTTCTTAATTTTGACAAGTCAAAGTCTTCCTCAAATGATTGATTGTTCCAAATGATATGGGTTGAAATGTGTCTCACATTTCAACTCCCCACCTCCCCAGATAATCTGAATTTCTAATTCCTGTTACCTCAGAATATGATGTATGTGGAGAAAGGATCTTTAAAGAGGTGGCTAAGTTAAAAGATGACTGAGTGGAGTCTAATCCAGCATGACTGGTGTCTTGATGAGAAACCGTTAGATCACAGGCAGATGCAGAGGGAAAACCACATAAAGACAAGAGAAGATATCCATGTACAAGACAAAGACCGAGACCTGAGAAGAAATCATCCTGCTGACACCTTTGACCTCTTGAATTCTACCGTCCAGAATCACTCAGTTAAAAGTACTTTGCTAGCCAGGTGTGGTGGTGTGTGCCTGTAATCCAAGCGCTGGGAGGCAAGAGGACAGGGATCGCTTGAGTTCATGGGTTTGAGACTACCCTGGGCAACATAACGAGACCTGGTGTCGAAAAAGCAGCCGGGTGCAGTGGTGGGCATCTATAATCCCAGCTACCTGGGAAGCTGAGGCTGGGGATTGCTTGAGTCCGTGGGATCGGGACTACCCCAAGCAACATAGTGAGACCTAGTCTCAAAAAAAAAAAAAAAAAATAGTACTTTGCAAACCAAAAGACCAAGCTCAAAACAATTTTTTCTGCCACTTACCAAGTAAATGGGAATTCATACAAGACACAGGAATTCTGCCAACAGAAGGCACTAACCTACTCAAACCCATGATAAACACAGCACAGCACTACAATTGGTCTATTGTGTGTGTGCCTGTGACTGGTAATTCCACTTCCTCAACCAAAGACTAGAAAGGGACCATAAAATCGATGACCCAACAATTGTTGACCTTGGGATAGACTGACAACGTGATCTTCTTTAATGACTTGTAAGACAAGAAATATCCTCATAAAATTCGAGGGGGACCCAGTGCAAATCAATCCATCAACTTTGGTTTCTAGTCTCTGGACGTCCAGCCTGTAATTATTTGGGCTGCCTTGGACTGGATTAGAACTGCTTCCAGCTCTCCCCATGGAAATCTCTTATACACTCAACAGACACAAGACAATCAAGCTCAAAACAAACACTCAAGATGAGACTGTACAAATAGTCAAACAAAATCAAAAGCAAAGCAAACAGGAAAAGAATAGCAGATCAATGACAAAAATATTCACCAAATGATGCACATACAAAAAAAGTTCTAATTATACAATGACGGGGATCTAATTTCCTTGTACAAAGAACTACTTAGTTACAAATACAAGCATAACAAAATTAATTCAACAAAGGCATTTTAATGAAGCATGTCAGCGAAACCCAGAGGAAGTGGAATTTGACCCTAAAAGGATCTGTTGGAAGGAGGGTCTTCAGGACAATTTCATTGGGCCATCCAGATTGATCAAAATATGAAAATATTCCTTAACTTTAAATAAAAAAGAATCATGCTGCTCAGGCAAATTTCTCTCAACAAAGCAAACTTCTGGTCTCTCATAGAATAGCTGGGGAGAGCATGTTTTTGGTTGTGTTGGTTTTAGAGGCAGGGGTGGGTTGCTGTCAGCCAAGGATGTTCACAGGAGCAAGTCCACCAGCAATCAGTTAATGTTCCCACGAGATGCTGATTACCTCATTTTCAAAGTTGTGCTCTTGGAAATGAGTTATTGCTTATTAATCTGTCAAGTTTAAAACCAGCTCTTTTTAAGCTGGGCGTGGTGGCACGTGCCTATAATTCCAGCTCTGGGAGGCAAGAAGACAGGGGTCCCTTGAGTTCATGGGTTGGAGACTATTCCAGGCAAGTGGCGAGATCTGTTTCTCAAAAAAGCAGCCAGGTGTGGTCACCGGTACCTGTAATCCTAGCTACCTGGGAGGCTAAGGCTCGGGATCGCTTGAGTCCGGGGGATCAGGACTACTCCAAGCAACATAGTGAGACCTAGTCCCCAAAATATATATATATATATATATATAAATAAACAAAACCAGCTCTTTTTAATACGATGATTATTTGGTATTAGGGAAAGGGTTAATACCATGATTATTTGGTATTAGTCCATTGATGGACTAGACAAGCTTAAAAGAAGTTCTGATAGAAATGGGTAACCATGATTGTAGAATAATTAACCCTTTCCTGAAAGTGTGAGAATTCCTTGTAGCGCTCTTTGTATTTTGCCTATTCATTTTGCTTATTACTGCCAGGAGGGCAGAGCTTTTTATATATTTTGATTCCTGCTGGCCTCCCAGCCACTAGAATAGTGCCTGGTATACAGTAGGTGCCCCATAAATGTTAAATGAATGAATGGGCCTGACCTCCCAATCTGGATCTGGAAACCACAGGGAAATGTGGTTTTCTATTTGCCTTATTAAAAAAAAAATCCATTACCACAGGGGCTGAGCTGGATCTAATCATGATAAATGTTTTTGAATTGAGGGTGATTAATGAACTGTGGGACAAGGCTAAGTGTGTGATATGCCTAGTGCCTTTCCTGCTCACGTTCCAACTCCACTGATGCTGTGCCTGCAACACATTCAGACAATAGTAGTATCAATGGGATCATTAATCCTGGAGCATCACCCCTCTGGCTTTGGTAGATTTGCTGCCTTTTGATCTTCTCATGCTGAAAACTGAATTCCAGGAGGTGGTATGGCATAGTTACCAAAGATGTAGGCTTTTGCTAGTGGTGTTGCTCTGACACAGACTGTTCAGCCTTTCCAAGCCTTAGTGTCTGTCTCTGTACAGTGGGACTCATAACAGAACTTACCATATATATATATACCACCACTACTATCAATCATTATCATCCCTGCTACAGATCTCCAGTGAGTGCCAAATATTCCAGCACTGGCTAATTATAGTGTTCCAATAATTTTAAAGCTAGCTCTCTGATTTCACCAAGGAGGGTCTGAAAGACCAAAAAAGAGTTGGCTTTGCTATGGGAGTTAGGAGAGAATATCAGCTAATAGCTGCTGCCCATCATGATCCACGCAAACAAATGATACTTCATGAAGTGTCACATTCCATAGGAAGAACCAAGTGAATCTGAGAAGGGGAGTAGTAACAGATCCTTTTGTTTGATTAATTCTGAATGTAACTTCTTCTCTGTTACCCAACTTCACTATGGACTAGAAATGTCAACTATTGGCTTTTCCAGCCTCCCTTGCTGCTAGGGCTGACAGCATGACTGTTTCAGGTCAATGAAATATAAGTGGAAGTCTGCTGGAAAGTCCAGCAAAATGTGCTTTCCTGATAACAGGCACAAGAGTATTGGCCCCCCTCTCTTCCATCTCCCTTCCCTGACTTTGGACATGGAGCCTGGAGCTGGGGCAGACATGCAATGATGGTGGAACAAAAGCACGAAGGAATTATCAAGAGACAAAATGCTGGCCCTGACATCATGAACCACAGAACAAATGCTAGTACCCACCAATCAAGTTTTGCTATTAAGCAAAAGCAAAAGCAAATGCATTGTTTAAGGCAAATTTTTAATAGTTTGCAACCCAAAGCATCTGTAAGTGATTCAGTGTCATCCTGCGGAGGAAGAAGTCAGAAGCTTCTCTCTGCACATCCATTGCAGCTCAAGGTGAATCTTCAGATGACAGTTAAGGGTGCTCTACCAAGGGCTTAAAGAAGCTTGTTTATGACTCCTGGCTGCTGGTTTAGTCTTTGGGGTCCTAAATTCTGATCTGGGATTCAAATGAAATAGGGGTTATAACAGGTATAATAGTGTCTCCCCCTACTTGCCCCCAATGTCAACATCTGAACCCGTGCTCCTGACATTTATACAGTGATGTGAATCAATGCTAACTCAGTAAAAACAAACACCTAAAACCCTCACAAACAAGTTCAGAAAGAGGGAAAAAGTGTATCTTCTAATCCCCAGAACCTGTGACTAAGCTCTCTTATAGGTTTACAGAAACTTTGCAGATGCAATTAAGTGGAGGTCTGAGATGGAGAGATTACCCTGGATTAAGTGGGTGGCCTGACACAATCACAAATGCCATTAGAAGAGAAAGGAGGTAGAGAGGGAAGGGGATGCAGAGGCTGAAGCAGAGGCTAGTGAATGGAACAACCTCTAGAAGCTAGAAAAGCCAAGGAGTCAGTTCTTCTCTTAAGCCTTGAGAAAGACACAGTTTTGCCAAGTCTGATTATTGTAGACCAGTAAGCTACTCTGTATTTCTGATCCCAGAAGTGGAAAAATAACTTATTGCTTGCATTGTTCTAAACCCCTAAGTTTATGATAATTTGTTACAAAAGCAATAGGAAATGAATTTGTTGGCATTCTACTTAAAAAAAATTTTTGTAATTGATTGCACGTACACACACATCATTGCATGTACCCCAAGTTTCTCCCATCACCTTATCACCCGTGAACCATCTTAATCTCTTGTGCCCATCCCTCCCCCAATTTTTCTCTCCTCCCCCTCTCTTGCTCTATGTTTCAGTTTTGTTGACAGTTTCAATTTTTTCTTGTCCATTTGTTTGTTTTCTCTTATCCCAACATATAAGTGAGACCATTTCGTATTTCTCTTGATGGCATTCTACTTTCATTTTATCTTTTGAAATCAGGACACCAGCTTCTACCTTATTCCATAAAAATCAATGCCCACTCTATTATATTAATTAGTTGTAGCCTGGAGAAAATACCATTTTTTAATAATGCACTCAAAGGCCTGTCCCTTGCGGTGTGGACTCTGTGCTAGTTTGTGCTTATGCTCAAATCTAATGCTTGCTTTGCTTTGCACTGCAGAGAACTGTATTCTCAAGACTCTCCTTCCAGTTAGCTCTGGCCAGTAGGCAGCCTTGACAGAAGGTAGGAAGAATGGAATAGTCAGAGGAGCTTTTCTGCCCCAGCTATGGGTGCATCTCCTTTTGGTGCCAGTTCCCTGATGCAAATCCTTTCCTTCTGTGGTCCCTGGTTTCACTGGATATAATTCAACATGGTTTTGTTTCCAGCCAGTTAAGACTAACTGGCGCAAACAATTACAAATTGTGAGCTTCACCCTATTCATTTCTAGGAGTGAAATAATTTCCTGTGGTTGTTAATTGCTTGGTCATTTGGTATCTTAGCTCTGCTATTACCTGTAGCCCTAGATCCTGTGCTAACACCCTCAGCCCCTTTTCTCCTTTTTCTTTTTCCTTGATTTTATATATATATATACACACACATATATATATACACACATATATATATAACATACACATATACATAGATATACATTTTTCTTGCATTGTTATATACCCAAAATTTCTCCCACCCCCATGTCACTCATTATTATGTGAACCATGTGGATCTGCGTACCATCATCATCATCTCTTGTACTCATCCCTTCCCTAATTTTTCTCTCCCTTCCTCCCCCTCCCATGCTATATGTTCTAGTTCTGTTATCAGTCTGTTAGCTTTAACTTTTTCTTGTCTTTCTATTTTTTCTATATCCCACATGTAAGTGAGACCATATGGTGTGTATCTTTTTCTTTCTGACTTACTTTGGCAAACAATTTCTTCTAGCTCCATTCATGTTGCTGTGAATGACATGAGTTTGTCTTTTTTGATTGCTTAGTAATAATCCATCATGTACATATACCACAACTTTTTAAATCCATTTGTCTATTTTAGGGCATTTGGGTTGTTTACATATCATGATATGGCAAACAGTGCTGCAATAAACATAGGCTTTCTTTTGAATGTTTTGAAACATTCAAAAGGTTTTCTTTTGAATGAGTGTTTTTGTTTCCTTTGGGTAAATTCCCAGAAGTAGAATCACTAGGTTATATGGTAGTTCCATTTTTAGTAGTTTGAGAGTTCTCCACACAGATTTCCATAGCAGTTGGACCAGTTTGCTTTTCCATCAGCAGAGCAAACATGTCATGTTCCTTTTTCTCCACATCCTCACCAGAATTTGTTGTTGCCCTTTTTTTTTTTTTTTTTTAGATGTGGGGGCATTCTTACTTGTGTGAGGTGATAGCTAATTGTTAAGCCTCTTTTGGAAATAACTAGTTTGACCACTTTCCCTACTAGTTCCTTTGTCCAAAGGCACTACAATAATCCTAGATTCTCTCGTTTCCAACCAGTGTACAGGCTGTGTGTCTTCTAGAACTAGAATATCACTTAACCCAGGACTGGGCTAAGTCAACTCCATTTCTTTTTGGTCATGGTTTAATAGAGAAAAACTTAAGTATGGCAGTGATGGAAACTTATTCTCCATTTATCAGTCTCCTCAACACAGTAAACAGTCCCAGATCTTTAGCTATTTTCACATGGCCACATGGGAAAATCCTACCCTTCCCAACCTCTTTTCTTGTTAAATATGGCCATATGACTAAACTCTGGCTAATAAAATGTGAACAAAGGCATGTGTGCAATATTAGATCATGCCTTTCTTATCTCCTTATTTTTTACTGTCTGGAAGAGGAACATGGTGGTAAGTATATTCACTCATGTACAAAGGCAACATGTTGGGATGGCAGAGACATGATATGGAAAGAATTCAACCCCTTATCTCCCAGAACCATTGAAACAGCAGTGATGCCTTATGTTTTTACTGTTAAGTGAGAAAGAAACATCCATATTGTATGAGCAAGTGTTTTGTTCTCAGCCAATCAGTCAAATCTATACCAACATCAGGCCAATGATGTAGATATTGACATTTGCACACAAGTGGTCATGTTTGCCAATGCTCTGTGGTATTTCCCAGACTGTGATAATTGGAGGGTTTGTTTACTTGAGGTTTCTTCTCCTCTTTCCTTTGAGTGTGATCCTGTGACAATAGCAACTTTCAAGTTCCATGATGAATTCTTACCTTCTAGCAGACTGGGCCCATGGTAGGCCTTTACCGTGTATTTGTGCAATGAACTCTTGAGACCAGAGAAACATTAGCCATTTGTTCCCAGAAGGGGGTCTCAATGAGGATTTAAGAGTCCTTGATGAGTACTCTGGGTTTTCATGTTTCCGTTAATCATACTAATACTTTCTTTTGCTTTGGATTTTTGTGTATCCATTATTTGCATTAGAATCAAGGGATTCTAATGCTGTAAATGTTATTTATTTAACATTCTTAATGTTACCCATCTGACAAGAAAAATCTAGAAAGACCATATGGCTAGCTAGGGTTGGACCAGAATTTGAATTTGGGCCCATTGACTATAAAATGAAGACTTGTTCTTCCTCTCCAAGGCCCATCTACACATGGATTTTCCATTGGAGTTGCTTCTGTTCTTCCCCAACTTTCAGTCCTGGGAGCCTCCCAGGTCATCTTGCATCTCCTCTCTGATGGTAGAGGTCTGGACTATCAGGGAGCAGAGCACTCTGGGAATTCAGCAGGACACATCCTGTGTGCGGTACCATGGTCTAGTCTCTGGAATAGACTCTGCTGAGCACCCCAGTCTGAAACTACAGCTCAACACTCCTGGTACCTGTCAGGTAGGGGATGGTTTGAGGTGGTAGTCCCTCTTTTCCTTTCCTGATCTGGCCTACCATGTATCATACAAAGAATTAAACAAAATGGGACTCAAACATCAGCTTGAAGAATATGCAGGCTGAACCTGAGGGAAAATGAGACTATCATGTAGACCTACTCTCCCTCCACAAAAAAGGCCACTCACTATCCCAGCCAGTCCCAGGTGGAGAGCTGGAGCAGCAGAACAAAGGCCTGGTTTGGGCTTCTAGAAGTGGCCATGCCTGGTCTCTTTTCTGCATGACGATTGGAAAGGCAGGGTAGTCCTCCATCTGTTCACAGGACCCCTTGGATGGCCAGTTCTGAACATAACTATGAGGAGCAAGTGGAAAGAAGGTGGCTATCTATCTGTGGGGATGAACAGCAAGAGTGGAGAAACCAGATTGCCTTGATGATGGGCCAGTGTTGTGAGATAGGAAGGGCTGGAATTCAACTGGCCGCGAATGACTAGGAAGAGACTAGACTGGTTTGCAAAATTGGGTTAGTGAGTAATACATTGGAAGGGTGGACAATGAACTTGGACCCAGACTATGGTGGTCAAATCTTACCTTCTCCCACCACTTAGAAACTGTATGACCCTGCGTGCAAAATTTGATCTCTCTCCATCATAGTTTTTTTTTTTTTTTTTTAATTCTTTTCAAGCAGTTGCTGAATGGGTTGATGGAGATAATGCTTTTAGGGCTTTTAGCCCAGAGACTGACACATACTAAGTGCTCAATAAATGTTCATTTCATTTCATACTCAGGGTAGAGATAAGATTATGAGACCCAAGCCGTGGGCTGGAACAGCTCTACTCTGTATCAGCAAGGAGCCTTAACCCATGAAAGGCCAACCAAGAAAGTGCCCTGAAGCCTTCCAGTCCCCACCTCCCCTCCTAGAGCTGAGGCTAGAATAGACAACCTTTACCTCCTAGAATAGACAAGGGAGTTTCAGAGAGCATGCCTGGCCTGCCAGCCACCTGCCAACTGCACAGCCCCTCCCTCCTTGCTCAGACAGATCGCCCCTGTCAGGGGCAGCCACAGCCTGCTTCATCACTGTAATTGCAGTGTGGTTTGCGTTCATCAAAGAAACAGCAGGGATTCCAAATTAAATTCCAACATGCAATTTATTCAAGAAACAAGGCCTATTGAGAGACTATCTGCAGAGCCCCCTGCTTCCCTTTTGGAGGCAGGATTTCCTGCTGCCAGTACTGCCAGCCGCCATGATGGTCTCCTGGGGTCACAATGCTCTGAAGAGGGGACTCTCCCCGGGCAGTCGGCTGGCTGCTTTCCCATTTCACAGAGTGGGTTGCTAAGGCACAGAGAAGGGCCTTACACATGGAAATAGTCCTGGGGACAAAGGGGCTTGTTTGACTTTGGGAATTAGGCATGACAGGCACGCCCAGAGATGACAAATAAGCCAATTCTGAGAGGTAGTAAGTGCCATGGGCATCTCATTTTGAAAATCAGAATCATTCTATCAGCATTCATTTGTCTGACAGAGGCTTCCGAGCAGCACCCAGGCCGAAATGCATGCTCTCAGGCTTCACACGAATGGACCAGCCCCTTCAAGCACGCCCATCTGCCAGGGGCTTCCGGACTGGCTCTTGACACCTGTTTCCCCCAAAGCTGAAGTGTTTTATGAGTCACACAGACAACAGGATTAAGATGGCAAAAATGATTTAAAGCTACAGAGAGGAGGAAGTGATTGAACAGGGAAGGCTCAGGGCGGGAGGTTGGGACTGCTAGTCCTGGGAAGGGGCTGTGATGAGTTCCTGGGGCTCCTCCTTCAGTTCTGCCTTGACAGGCAGTGGGTGGGCGCCAGGCCCCAGCCCCTCTCAGCAGAGCACAGGCAGTGGCCAGGAGCAGATGGTTGTGTGTTGTCACAACCTCCCTGAAGACTAATCCTTTCTCAGTAAACTTTGGATGAGAACTCAGTAAACTCAGATTAAAAACTATACAATATGCCAAAATTTACTCTGGGCTTTGAAGCTCCTTAAAGTGTGGGGGGGCGGAGGGTGGCATAGGATACTGGGATGTAACAAGCTCTGAGCCCTTAAAACATGTGTTCTATCTTTTTTTTTTTTTTTTTTTTTTGAGACTAGGTCTCACTATTTTTGTCCTTGAAACCGCAGACTCATGTTGCCTGGGGTACCACAGACTCAATCCCTAGCCTCAGCTTCCCAGGTAGCTGGGATTACAGGCACGTGTGACCAGCCCAGTATATTTTTTTGGAACTAGGTTTTGCTACATTGCCCTGAGCAGGACTCAAACCACGATCCCCAGTTCCTGCCGTGGCTTCCTAGGCTGCTGCTTACAGGCACATGCCACCGTGCCTGGCCAAACGTGTTCTAGAGGGAAGGGTTTCCACAATGCCAGCCACAGCCACACTGTGTTTGCCCTGGAGTCAGTTTCTCAATCTGCACACATTACCTAGGAGCCTAGCAGGACCTCAGGGAACTGACTGATTCTGAGAGCCCTAAGGCAACAAATAATCGCTAGGGAGAGACTTTCAGCCTAGACTATTCAGTCCAAACCAGAGGCCTTCATTTGAAGGTAGAAGGCTGGACTGGTTTTCTCAGAAAGAACAGGGAACAAGAAGGAGACACCATTGTCATAGTCTGATAGAACACAGCCTTGGAACTCATAGCTGAAGTGAACTTACTTGCTCTGAGTCTTAGAAGAAGCTCCTTGTATCTCTGACCCTCAGTTTCCCAGTCTGACAAGTGAAAGGAATGATACTATTCATCACTCAGGCTTCATTTCAACCAGGGGCCATCAACTTTTTCTATAAACCTCCAAACAGCAATTATTTCAGATTTTGGGGGCCCCTATAAACACTTTTGCAGCTACTCAATGATAGCAGCCACAGACACGGTCATTGAATGGAAGGAAATGAATGAACATAACTAGTACTGGCCTATACATATATTAGCTGTGTCCTAATAAAACATTACATGCAAAACAGAGGTGGGCTAGATTTCGCCTGTGAGCTACAGTATGTCAACCCCTGATTGGGTTATTATATGAGACGATGCAAATGATAGCAAGAGTGCTTGACACAAGCCATTAACTGTCGCCATCATCAGCACCACCACCAGCAGCAGCAGCATCAACAGTAGCAGGATGCTTTGCGTTTGGCCACTGGCTCCCAGGTGCTGCCAAATAGCTATGATCCCCCTCTTCTTGCCTTCACCAATTTGTTTAATCACTTTCCAGAATGGGCACTTGGATGATTCTTTCAACACCTGGGTGCAAACCCATTCAGGAATTTGCCCTAAAGTGGTGTTTTTTAAGGCAGAAACCCAAATGCCTCAGCAGTTAAAAACAAGGGCAGCTTGGTTCCCCAGTAAAATATCCATGATGTGACTTTCCATCGAGAGTTTCTGTTGCCCTTCATAAGTGATTTCACCAGTCATACAGCATGCATTTCTCATGGCTGCATGGAGGAGGAAAGCCCATTACAGCCATTTTACAGTCAGGACACTGAGTTTCAGTCAGAGACTGCCTTGTGTGTAGAGACGCCAAGCCTAGGAGCTGGATCTGTGTGCTTCTTCCCCTACATTTCAGCCAACTCAGGACCTTTGCTGCTAACAATGAACTTGTTGGTTTTAAAAGGAATTTATCAAGAGTTTAGAGAATTTCTGGAAAAAACAGGGAGTCAGGTTGGTCACTTAGTAGTAGGGGGCTACCTTAGCGGTCATGTCACTCTTAACATAGGAACCACTGCCCATACCACTGACACCAAATGGCCTTGTGCCCCTGCTGCTTTCTACTCTGTCACACTCAGAACCAATTCTTCATGGTCCCCCCAAATGCATGGTCCTCCCCAGAACTCTTTTCAAATACCAGTATTTTAGCCGGGGGCCTATTTGTAGAGGATGGATCATGTGATGGCCTAATGCTCCCGCTGTCTGTGCAAATGAGTTCCTGAGTTTTTCCTTGAGGAAGCAGGACCAGTAAGAATGTCCCTGACCTAGCAAGGAAGTTTAGAAGGTGTTGGGCCAACTCCACTTCTGGGTCTATGCACTAAAGGAGTGAAGGCAGTACATGCTCACACTGTATTTGACACCAGGATCAAAGGTGGAAAGAACCCCCACATTTGTGAACCAGCCAATGGAGAAACAAAATGTGGCAAACCCATGCAGTGGAATGTTAATCAGCTTTGAGAGGAAGGGAACTCTGGCATATCCTACAAACATGGGTGAACCTGAAAGAAGACATATTAAATGAAATAAGCTGACCACAGATAGAACTATGTGATAGATACTCTGGGTACTTCAGAGAAAAACTAAGTGCACAGACATGAAGTAGAATGGCATTTGCCAGGGGAAAAGTGGGACATGGAGAATTATAGGCGAATGTGAACAGTGCTTCATTTGGGTTGATGGGACAGTTCTGGAGATGTGTGATGGGCGCATAGCCATGTGAATGTATGGAACACCACGGAAGTGGACATTTAATGGTGAAAATAGTTCATTTTGTTATTTACATTTGACCAGAGAAAAAAGAGCCCGGGCATGACAAATATTGACAATAAACCTTAGGTTTTTAGTTCACAAAAGGGAAATTGGAGGCCCTCAAGGTGGCAACACTAATCAGTAGCTCTCTCGGCAACTGTCTTTATCTTTAAATTGTGCACATTCCAGCAAGTAACTGTAGGAGACTTCGAAGTTTGGAGGTCAGGTCCTCAGCCTTGTTTCCTCCAGGTTATCAGGCAGGATAGTGGGCAGGCGAACAGTGAGATGAGAGAAGTGAGTAGGATGAGTGACAGTAAGGAGAAGTGATGAGCCAACCAAAGAGCAAATGTTCCATCCGAGCTGAGCAGCTACCCTGAGTAGGTTTGACATGTGGGAAGTGAGCCCAAGGTTGTGCTATCTTCTGGTTTTTTAAAAGAAACCAGATATCTAATATTTATGTGAAATCTCCTGAACTTCCATCGTTGGCAACAGATGCAAATAAAAAAGAGCAGCATTTACCAGCCATTTAAAATATAACTCTCAGTTGAATAACACTCTTGGGCTGCTGGTTGGCAAACGCAGTGTTTGAGTAGAGGCAAGAACCCAAGGTAACATCAAAATAATATTTTAATAGTAGAGGCACATGCTCCATTATCTTTCAGAGTATTGAGCTCCCTAATAAAGGTTGACAGGAAGGACAAGGCTATTACCTCAAATAAAAATGAGGGTCTGCTATTACAATCCTACCTCCCAAATCAGTACCTCCAGGTCTTCCACTGGGGGGAATTTGTGCTGCAGATCGAACGCCATGGATACTCAACAACCCTGCTGGCACCAATGAACACACAATGGTTTGTGAATTAACCAGGAATGGAGAGCCAGGGAGAGGACAGGAAGGATGTGGGAAGGAGGGAAAGAGAACAGGGAAGGAGAGAGATCTAAATCCCTTCTTAGAGGCTGTCTCTTGGACTCCCTGGAAATTCTTTTCCTGGTTTCAGAATCTGTTCCCTGGCTGACAAGGCCAATTAATTTTACTTCACTGACTCTTCCCTAGGAAATACGCTTCTCTGAGAAGGTGTTCATAAGCAGGAGAGAGGGAAACCATGGAGAGGAGCTGGACGTTTTACACTTTGCAATTTTTTTCTCTTACTAACTCATTTGGCTTGACCGTTAGACCTACAGTCAACCCCTTCTCTTACTGGGGTGTGTGTGTTTGTGTGTCAGTCTTACTCCTACTTCCATGAAGTTACTCACTGAGCACCCACAACTGCCCTTTGATGAGTCTCCCAGAACCCACGGTGGGTGGGAGTTTTGTTCAGCGACCAAACAGATCAATAAAAGTAACTCCAGAGCCTTGCACATTTCCCGACATAAATGGTCGGAACAACTCACCGAGCAATATCATGGAATCAACCCACCTTTGAAAACTATGAACGCCAATGATCAACTATGCCTAGAAGAAGGTAAAAGATGAAATTCACTTTCCTCATCAAACACAAAGAAATTAGGGTTCTACGTTTGCTACTACACAATGAGAATCCTCTCACCTGGTGGACGGTGTGTGTGTTCTGGAAAGCACTGCTTGGTCCAAGATCTGGCTGGGTCCCTGTTGACTCTTGTCTGAGGCTGGGAAACACCCTACCCTGTTTGGTTTTTTGAGACGATTGTGCCATTGAAAGGAGCGCATGTGAGATGTCAAAGGCAGAAATGCAGCAGTTGCGATTCTCAGGGGACTGGGAGAGATCAAACACACAGCTTAGTAGTCTCTGGGGGCCAGTGGTTGCCGTATTGCTTGAGTTCAAGTGTTGACTTCTAGGCTTTCCTCACCAGCTCTGGTTTCTCCACCTGTCCCAGGCACAAGTTGTGTCAATGGCAGCTATGTCTGGGGTCTGCCAGCCAGCGCTTTCATGCCCTCCAGCTGTTGCCACACCAGTAAGCTCTGCAGACATCCCAGGCTGGTAAGTTCATTGTTGGCTCTCACAGATGGAAAAAATTTTGGAGACTTCAGTGCATTTTCACAGGCCTTTAATGCCAAATCAGGAGACAGAACTAGCCAGGGAGACAGCAACATGAACCCTCTCTATCTTCAGAGTGATTCATCCCTTTATCCTTTGCCCCTTGGCACAGAGGTCTGTATTTACATATGCGCATGCCCACTGCTTCCTGGGTCCAGGTGTCCATAATCACAAAAGGCGTGCAGGACCACAGGTGCTTAATGTAGATGATAATGGCAGGAAGGCATATAAAGCCAGCAAGTGTAAGCCCTAATTTCCATATTCAATCCCTTGCTCCTGTTATACTTGGAGTATCTCTGACTGACTCAAGTGGACACACGAGGCAAGCACAAGCATCATTTTCATGAAAGTTGCTTACTAGACTTAGGCCAACCCAGCAGGCGTGGTCAAGACACTCACAGTTGGTCATTTCCTGGCAAGTGACTCCAACTGGTGGGATGAAATAGTTAAGTAGCTTGTTTTTCAATGGCAAGAAAGCCAACCCTTCTTTTTGTCTATAATATTTCTGTAGCATATTTTCCCCATCTGAGAAAGATGCCAATGTCTCATCTCTCAACTAGGGAGGCTACCATCTCCAAACAGAAGATGTTCTGCTAGTAAGTTTCCAGGCAGGTTCACATGCTCCTTAGTTGATTCACACATTGGTAATCGGGAACATACCCCAACATCATGTCTCTTTGCGAATGAATCACAATGCCCTCCCCTCACCCTGCACAACAGTGACCATGTATTTGAGTAGCACTTCAGCTCCTATGTTCTCTGTGAGCTTGATACATCCTAGCTCCTACTAGATAAAGGTTAAATATGGAAAGCCTGATTAACAGAAGGCCTACACTGGGTAGCTTGACAAGGGTGAAAAATGGGAATATATTTTATGTGTCAATTAAAAAATCCTGTGCAAGTTGGAAGGAACTCTTTTTAGGATCATTGACCCATTTCAGCAAATTCAGTTGGTTTGGAGACAGTTCTGGAGCCATGAGCTATTCTGAGTTTCTTGAGGTAGAACTCTTCCTATATGTGACTTTATGCACATTTGTGTGACCTACCTCAGATGACCATCTCATAAATGCACACTTAGTCCATGCCCAGTATACCTGCAGCTTGAAAATGATCTTGCCTGGCCAGGTTTAGAGAAAGGCTTGTGGAGTCCTGAAAAATTTCAGTCTAACTGTTCTTCTGTTCTTCTTAGACCAGCCCATATACCTGAAGTTTATAGCTGCATGGTAGTGTTTTTGTTTTTTGTTTTTGCTTTTGGTGTTGTATACGCCAGCCACTTGGAGGTCTTATTCATTGGTTAGGCACAAGACACATTGGTATTTTGTCTGCTACCAGCCCCTTCCACATGGTAAATTTCCCTCTCCCACTCCATGTAATTTAGGTGTAGTCATCAAAGGACTGATTCATAATCTCAGTAGTGGTCATATGATCAAGGATGACAGATCACAAGACCATTAGGGAACACGCTTAGAGAGACAATAACTGTGAGATCACGAACCTAGGTCCTCTGGTGATCCGTTTCCAGCTATGTACATAGAGTCATGAAACCAACACTTGCAAAGCAGGTTCAAACTGGAGAGGGAGAAACAGATTCTTAAGCACAGATGTTGGGCAACTTGATCCTGTTTTGCCTGAAGCCAACTCTTACATCTCCTTGGTTTGGAAGCATAAGTCAAACACACCCTCTAAAATTTGATGCAATCAAGCTTATATGAGTTGAATATCTATCAGCTACAACTGGGTGTATGAATAGGGTGCCCATGGACTTATAGGATGTCAAGGTAGTCAGCCTATTTTCTCACCGACATTTTTTTCCTTGAATATGCCATCTCAGAATTCTAAATTTCTTATCTATATGTATATATATATATATCATGTAATATATATATATATATATTACATCATTGTCTACCCTGAGGTTCTCCTATCACCTTGTCACCCATGAATCATCTTTATCTCTTGTGACCTCCCCCTTCCCTGATTTTACCTTCCTTCCCTTCTCTTGCTTCATGTTTCAGTTCTGTTGGCAGTTTTAAATTTTTCTTGTCCATTTGTGTGTTTGTTTTCCCTGTACCCCTCATATAAATGAGACCATTCCGTATTTCTCTTTTTCTTTCTGGCTTATTTCTACTAACATGATTCCTTCAAGCTGCATCCCATCCATGAAGGGTATCATCACTGACATTTCTGAGGGCCTCACTTGGTGCATTTCCTTCCCTTATGAACACTTATCATGCCTCCACTGCAGGCTTCTGAAGTTCCTTCTTAGAGCTTACTCTCTGAATCTGCTACCTTGCTTGGGGTGGCAAATGGAGACCATACCTCTCAGATCACTCATCTCCAGGGATTTTTCTCGAAAAGACAGACTGTTGTGCACTCGTACCATCTTTGAGGAATCCTAGTGAGGGCAGGGTCTTGACTTGGATCTGTTCAGAACCTCACTGAGAAAGCCTGTAATCACTTTCATCCTGTATTTTCTTATTCACTGCAATGACACTAATAAGGTTGGTTCAAATTAATTTCACAGATACGGAACCAGCTGCTTTGTAAATTCTTCAGTTCTTTATGTGAAGAGCCAAATAATAAATATTTAGTTGGGATCCTTAGATGCCCATCACATATTGAAGTCTCATCAACAGCTCTTCCTTTTCCCCTTTAACGATGGCACACATTCATTGCAGAAGTTATGACAGAAATCACCATTCATACCAAAGGAAAGAATGAAACCGCAAGTTTATTTGAAAGTATAAAAATTAAAAAACAAAACCTAACCAAACCCAAAAAGCAACCACACACAACCTTTCCAGTTTACATCAGCTTAGAACATCACACAATATTTATTAACCACTTAGTTGCATTGCATTTTAAATATTATGACAACTTCAAAGCAGAGGGAGATGGATCAGGTGATAAACCACCGATCGCAGTGAAACTATTTTAATGCTAGAATAAAAAGAACTCACTGATCTCATTTGAGGAAAGAGATCCGAGATGATTTTCTGGTTGGCATAGATTTAGGCCATGTATAAAAACACATCCTGGTTGGAATGAGTTAAAAAATATTGCTGGCCACTTCTTTGTCATCTTGAGTAGGGGAAAAACAACAAATCCTGCAGCTTTGGTGTTCTCTTTATATATATATATATTTTTTTTTAAAAACATTAATTAAAAAAGCAAATCTATAATAAAAATGTTCCTGTGTTTGTTTTAAAATACACTAATAGGCCTCTCTTTATCTACTAAGACCATTTGTTTTTCTTAAGATTCCCGGGAACAGAAAAGCGTGTGAGATTAATTCACGACACAATTAATTAAAATTAGACTCCTTCCCTCTAAACAACTTTTAGAGCACCAGAAAGAAGCAAGGGCCCATCAGAGGGAGAAACAAAGCCATTCTGACTCGCAGGAGATGAAATGTTCAGCTAGAGTTTCTAACACACTCTGGCTGCCATCGAAAGTTCTTTATTGGATTACTCAGCAAACAACTCAAGCGTTATTTTAAAAATGAAAAATACGAATTGCTAGTTTCTTTTTCTCTACTTAAAAAAAATCACCAAGTGGCTTGCTTTCCTGTAACATACTTTGGATTCAGTTAAAAAAAAAAAAAAGTCTGCAGAACAGGATCACTTGAACGCCATTCATCCCCCCTCCTGCAGGCTCCACTTGAGTTAGCATCAAAGAGGTTACTGAAAAGTCCTTCCGCTTGGGAAGAAGGCCCAGAATGGGTGAGAGGTGCCTGCAGTGGCTGCCCCAGGTTCCAGTTCTGTCCTCCCTTAGTTAGTCAGGGTGGTGTCTAGCCCCTCATCCCCCCCAAATATCTGAGTTCCTACCGCTTCTTGCCCGAGGGGGTTGGGAGCCTGTGGCTGGCTGGGCACACAGACAGAGGAAAGCTAGGATAGAGGCACAGACCATGAATGGAGGAAGAAGACAGTCCTCCTGCATCCTTCAAGAACTCCATAAATAATAACACAAAGTGCAACAGCGCACAGCCACACCAGGGTGGCAGGTCGCAAGCGCTCAGGCGGACAAAGGCGTGATCTCCATTTGCATCTTTCTTTGGACCTCACTAAAGGAAAAACAACAACAGACAGCTTTACTATACACATATAAATAGTCCCTTAACTGGAAGGGAAAAAACAAACACACTTTCAAATGCATTTCTAAGAGATTTAAAAAAAAAAAAAAGTCCGAATGGCAAATCTTGACTCTAAATTGTCTAGTGTCCACATCTCTGAGGAGAAACTCTAACTCTAACTCTAACCCTAACTGAGGGTGCTGGTATGTGGATTTTGGGCAGGCGAGTGTGGGTAGAACAGGCAGCAGGAGGTAATGAATATGGTTCTCACATGTGTTAGAAACCACAGTGTCCTCAAGTTCAAAGGCACAGATAAGAGAGAATTCTGAGGATCCGGGGAACCTGGGGGGGGGAGGGGCGGTGAGGGGGTAGTGATGAAGCGGGGTAAGAACCGTCAAGGCAGGCTGGGTGTGGTTCCAGAGACCAGGGGTCAGGTCAGATTTCTGGCAAACTCAAAATGGGGCCTTGGGGCTACAGGCAGGTGAGCTGGGAGGGGATAACCCACAAACCTTTGGGAAGGACCAAAGCAGACCAGGCAACTGCCAGTCTGCACTTCAGGAGCCCAGAATGTGGGTAAACTTGCAGCTCCCTGTTCTGGGATGACACTGATGCTCTACATTGCCAGAGGGAAGATCTCAAAATGAGGATTCATGGGCAAATTTTTAAAGCCTGAATCCATCCAGAGTAGACGGTTTCAGAGTCATTTGCAGCACTGCCAAGCACAAAAGGGCGTTGACTCACATCAAGCGTTTTCTTTGGCTGCCTCTGCTGAGCTGAGAGCAATGTATGGACAGGCTGGTGCAGGCAGATGTGAACGCTGACCTGGATGCATTATAGGTGGCCACCCCAGTCAGCCTCCTGTTGGCTCATCCACCCACAGCCCGCCACAGCCCCAAACAGAGAGAAGGCAACCCGCAGAAGGTACTGGCCCACCGTAACTCCTGCCCCTCTGAACATCCAACAACGTCCACAAACCTACTTTCTCTAAAGCCACTTGAATACCTTTTTTTTCCCTCCTGCCTGCAAATTTATGCCACTTACTCAGCAAGATTCCAACAATAAGACAAGAATGATGTGGTGTGTGAGGCTGTGATCCTGGCCTCTGAAGGCAGGCTGACCTCCCAGAGGAGACGCATAATAGATCATGCCAACTGAGAGGCCAGCAAGATGCCCGGTCACCTTCCAGAGAACATCCCTGAAACCTGGGGAGGAGAAGACTGGAGAGACACCCCAAACCACTCCTCGCAGCACCGAGGAGCTTGCCATGAGTACGAGTTGTGAGACGGTAACAAGTCAGAGCAGATTAACCCATATGGACTTTGGAATAATTGGCTTTTATACTTCTTCGGTGCCCTGGCTGGTCGCAGAGTCCCCGGGCTCAGCGGTGCCCTCCGGAGAGGGGCCAGGCCGCCCTGGGCTTTGGCTGCTGTCTTCCATGCTCAGGAGGCTGCTGGCTGCCTGGGAGCCGGCACTCTCTGCACTCCCGGACCTGGAGCGGTAAGGTGGCAGGTCAGCTTGGTTCAGTGACTCAGTGTCCGAAGAATAGGGTGGTGGAGGGAGGTCATACCATGCAGGTCTGTAGGGAGAGAGTGGGATGGAGCAGGAGAGAATGCGTTAGTTCAGGCTTAGCCAACATCTGCCTGTTTCCGAGCGGATGCTGACGTGAGGAATGAGACTTTGCCTCCAAGGCAATCCAAGCACCCGGAGAAGCAGCCGTTTGCAGCAAGACAAAGGGTCAGTGCGCTGGCCGGGTTGTTGCGAAGGGGTAGTGCCAAACCACATCCTCTGGGTGGACCCCGAGTGGATGCCAGGTGCTCCTTGGGGTCATCCTGGGTGGCTTGGCAGGGCTGCTTGGCTCCTCAGCTCGGGGCCTGTGGCCAAGAGGTGGGGTTGGTGTTTTGATAGAGCCTCTAATGGTCCACAGAATTCGGGGTTCTTACTGAAGGCCATCTATTTCTGGCCGTGTGAACCTGCATAAGTGAGAGGGTAGCCTCGCAAGGCCTCAGTCTCTGTGGCTGCAGAATGGGACAAGCAAAGCACCTTGCTGCTCATGGAATCACAGAGGACACTCTGATTTTCAGTGCTTACTCAGGACTCACTATGAGGCAGCCATTTAGCATGTGACTCCTATTAGTGACCTTAAGCCTTATGAGAATGCTAACAGGGAGCTGCTACTTTTATGTTGTACTGGGGAGGAAACTGAGGCAAGGGCAGAGGCAATGATTTGCACAGGCTCACAAATAACTAGTAAGCAGCTGCACCGGGATTTGAAGTCAGGCACTGTCTTGAGATTCAGCAGTTGAATCCCTTCTTCCCATTAGATAGTCCAAAAGAAGAGGTTATGAGTGGTAGGTGAGGACCTATGCTTATACTTTATTTTTGCAAAGAGAGCCGAAAGCACCATCTCATCTTCAATGAGGAGGGAAAAATGAAGATTTAGTAATACAAGAGTTGCCACTGGAGAAGGCCCTAGAAGAGCCCGGGTCCCTGGGAGCATAGCCTATAAGATGCCCCTCTGCCTGGGCTCAGTGGAATGGTGATCTGAGTAGAGCCACGGTGGGAGAATAAGGGTGGGGGGGTCTGAGAGCCACAGTGGACTCAGGGGGCTCTTATCCAGGGGCTCCTAAAATGGGCTCTGGAGGTGGGCAATGAGGGAGGCAGGCAGGTTGAGCAGGCAGGATTCAGGTTGCCAATTCTATTACAGAACTATTTTTTTCTGACTTTGTATGTTGGGGTATCCCGTGCAACTCCATTTTTAATGAGGGTCTCCCTGTCTAACAAAGCTCCAGATGGCTCTTTCCCACGATCTTTATTTTACAGATGAGGTTCCATGGAGTTAAGGAGTTTATCTGATTCATCCACTCATCCATCCATCACTCCACAAACAGTAACCAAACCTCCCTGCAGGCTGGGCATTGCCTGGAGGCAGCTGACAGGCCCCAGAGCTAGTGGCAAAGCGCCTGCTGGCATGGTGTTAGCAGGGGCCTGAGAGACCAGGATCCTGACTGCATGTCCTCAGACAGGTGCAGTAAATCTCCTCACCTGACATCATGTACAGGTTCTTGGAAGCCATGGTTTTTCATAGCACATGAGTATCTGAAGCAAGTCCTTGAATAATAACGTTATTTGACATCAGAACAAAAGGCTAATCGAGGACACCAGCCTTAACTTCAAATCCCAGTACCTCAGTTTCCTCCTCTGTAAGACTGAGGCAAATATAGACCCTTCTTTGGTGAGTGGTTGAGAAAGTTCAAGGAGATGATGTGAGTGAGGCATTTCGTAAGGGCTCAGTAAATGCCAGATGTGGCAGTTGTCTGCAGCAGCTGAATGCAGGCTCTTGGCAAGACCCAGGTGGGTGCACACATCCCTGCCCTGCACTGGCTGACCTCCCCCTCCCAGGCCCCACCACCTCTTCCATTGAGTACCCACCTTTGGTCCAGCAATGCCTCTGAGTAGGAGGGTGGAGAGCCTACTTCCGATGCGTTCTGCTCGGCCTGGCTGGCCACGTACTGAATGCCGTTGTTGACATTGTAGGTCACGTTGCAGTGGTGGGGGTGGTCCAGGACCACCAGCCGGGAGAGCAGCACAGGGTGCTGCAGCCGGTGCACCGGCAGCGTCATGAGGTTGTTCCGCTTCCTCTGGTGGTGCAGGACGAGTGCCAGCAGGGCCACCACCAGCACAAAGATGACAGAGCTGCCGATGATCGCGTATGTGATGCTAGGGTAGTATACCAGCTGGTTTTCCGAAGTCACGAACACCTGCCCGCTGCCTGGTTCTGAGAAACCCCCCCCCAGGGAGAGACAAGGAGGAAGAGTTAGCAACCTGGCAAATGCTTTTGCTTCAGAGCCAGTTCTGGGAGGTGCATGCTACCATCCCCATGCTCCATCTCTAGAATTTTTCTTCCTCCAATTCATGCTAATTCCGAGCGTTCGCATTCTTTCCATTAATCCCACCAGTGTCTCTGGACCAGAGGAGAGCCCAGAGAAACCCTCCTTTTGGGAGGACAGGAAAAGGATTGCTTGAGTTCCTTTCTAGTGAGATACCTTTCTTAAAGGCGGGGGCGGGGAGGGATTTCTACTCGGAAAACAAATAAGCCTGGAGATTTTTGTTTTTGTTTTTGAGACTAGGTCTTGCTATTTTTGCCTGTGGAATCGCAGGCCCCCGTTGCCCGGAGTACCACAGGCTCAAGTAATCCCCAGCCTCAGCTTCCCAGGTAGCTGGGATTACAGGTGTGTACCACCACGCACAGCTATTTTTTGGGGGACTAGGTCTTGCTACATGCCCCCGGCAAGACTTGAACCACGATCCCTGGTCCCTGGCCGCAGCTTCCTAGGCTGCTGCCTACAGGCATGCGCCACCATGCCTGGCAAGCCTGGAGATTCTAAAACACTGACTTCCTTGTAACCATTTGACATTAAGAATACAAGCGGGAACTCTTTAAAATGAATGGAGTGAAAAAAGCCCGCAGATCCCAATAGTCACTGTTAGGTCTCAGAAAGCAAGCTCGCTCTAGGTCTGCCCGCTTTGGCAGGCGAGAAGCTGCAATCATATTCTCTCCAGAAATTATGTTATATAACTCAGGGGTGCCTGATCTCGTTCTCTGCCCCTCCCATCCCCATGTGTAAAATGTCATCTTGTAATAATTCATTAACTAGACTCACTTTTCTTAAGAGCTTAATGAGTCTGCTGGCCAAATTACTAATATAAGAGTTGCCTGGGACTTGAGCTCCAAGCACATAATCCATGGCTAATGAAGTTTCCATTTATTCTGGCTGTCCCTCAAGCTCACACCCTCATGCTCCACTGTCGAACAGCTTGAATTCCTGTCCTGCATCTGCCTCTTCTACTGCATAAATTGCAGGCGATCTGATTACTGCCAGAGATCATGACACACTCAAAACATCATAGCTCCTGATGTTGCTTGTGGTAGAGCAGGCAGTATTTTGCACAGCTCCAGGGGGGCTCTTCACCCCCAGCCCTGCCCCATCATCACACATTTGCATAGTGTTCACAACAGTCTTTTAGCAGATGGTGGTTCAGTGTCCCAAGGAGGCTGTCTTTTTGTGCTACACATAGGTGCTTGTCTGTGCTGATGGATGGACTATGACAGTGGCACTTGTGACTCGGTGCTGCCACTAAAACAATTCCTTCCTCCAGATGCAAATTATATTTCCTATGGGATACTGTTTTGTTTTGTTTTCACCTATCAGGCTGGTCAATGCAAAATCTAATTTTACATTTTGTTGGTCAAGTGATGGGAAAATACCTATTCATGTGTGGCTTGTGGAAAATATATCCAATATACCTGAGGTATATTGGATGGATATATTGGATATATTGGATATGTGGCCAACTCAATTTTTAAATGCACATATCCTTTGACCTAGCAATTCTGTTCACCCAATCTGTCAGAAATTGGATAAAATGGATGGACGAAAACAACTTTTGGTGGTGATTATAACATACCATGTACTGATGTTGGTATGAGGCTATATACTTAAAAAAACCGACAAATTCAATTTCATTTATATCAATGGGAAGTCAACAAAGAGGAAGCCAATGAGTAAGTATTTTTAAAAGAAATTCAGTGATGGCTTTTGTTGTGAGCATTTCTGCATTTTAAAAGAATTTTATGCTATAATATTCTCTATAGCCATTAATAATAATTATCTTTTATTTTTTAACTTTTACTATTATTTTCCTTAAAAATTTTTAAATGTAGTGTTTTTTTCTTACATCATTGTTAATTTTTGGACAATCTATGATTTTTCCCTTCACGTGTGATTACTGTAGTTCTCCCACCACCAAAGCACCCATAATTCATCATCATAGTCCCTTGTACCCTTCCCACCCTGTTTTTATTCTCCCCTCTACCCTACCTCCTAGCTCAGATCATGGTTAGCTTTCATGGTTTGTCTTTGACCATTTGGAGAAATAATTTTTAATACCTATATTGCATTAGACATTTTCATAATAGCAATATATGTATCAGAAACTAAATGCTTTCAATTGCAGCCTGGCTAAATAAATTATGATGCATTCATACAGTTAATGTAGCTCTACAAACAATGATGGGAGAATCTGAAAGACATCTTGATAAGTGAACAAAAACATCTCCGGGGAGCACATACAGAGTATTTCTAGAAGGGTACACAGAAGTGATAACACAAACAGCTACTAGGGAGATCACTGTTCATGCTTTTCTGCTTTGTACTATTTGGACTGTATTATTTATTAATATAGGCATAATGTCTCTTCCTTTGTCATTGCCTAGGCTGATGGTTGTGTCTCAGTCTTGTTAACACCTTCCTTCCTTCTCAGGGTATGTCCTCCACTATCATCCGATGGAATTGAGACCCCCTTACTGACTGGACACTCCTTGAGGAATGCTCCTAAGCTTTCAGTCTGTCCTCTGTAGTACAGAATTCCTCTTAGGAAGTAGCCACTGCTCTTTACAAACCGATGACTCATCATGCCTTCATTCACAGCCACTGGAAACTGCTGGTTAGTCTTCTGTTCAGACTACTACTTTCCAGGTAGTCATATAAGTAGACTCAAATAGTACATAGCCTATTGTGTCTGGCATTATTCGCCTGGTATAAAGCTTTGTGCTTCATCTGTGTTTCTTTGAGTATTAGCATTTCATCCCTTTAGACTGCTGAGTAGTATTCCATTGTATGGATGCATTGCACACTTTGTTTATTCATTTATCAGCTGAGGGAAGGAAGTGAGTTGTTTCCAATTTCTGGACAGCAGGTCTTGCTATTGTCATATCTTCACATTTCTTGGGAAAAGTTACCTAGAGGTATGCTGCTGGGTCATGTGGGAAGTATATGTTTAACTTTGTAAGAAAATGCCACCTGTTCTTCAAAGGTGCTATAGTATCTCCCCTTCCCAGTGGTGTGGCATCTTCACCAGGACTAATATGGCTAGTCTGTTTAATTCAAGCTATTCCAGTTGTTGCTTGTGGTATCACACTGAGGTTTTAAGTTGCATTTCCTCATGGTTCATGATGTTATGCGTTTGCGCTTGTGCTGAGTTGCCATCTGTATATTGTTTTTGGTGAAGTGTCTATTTAAACCTCTTGCCCATTTTTAAATTGAGTTGTTTGACTACTAATTACTGAGTAGTAACTCTTTTTAATATGTTTTGTAATAAAAGTCCTTTTCCAGAAATGTGTTTGGCAAATGTTTTCTCTGGTCTGTTTTGCCTTTTCATCTACTGTACAGTGTCTTTTTGAAGACTAGTACTCTATAATTTTTTTATGAAATCCATTGTATTAATTTTTTCTCTTATAATTTGTGCTTTTTGTATTCTAGCCAAGAAATTTTTGTATGGAAGAAATTTTATAGCCATAGCTCTTATATTTGCAAGTTAATTTTTGTTTATGATACAAGGTGAAGTTTAATCTTCTCCTCCCACTTCACCCTCCGGATATTCAATTGTTCCAGCACCATTTGTTGAAAAGTCTATCCTTTTTTATTGAGTTACCTTGGCACCTTTGTTGAAAATCAATTGACTGTATAAGTCTGAGTCTATTTCTAGATTTTCTATTTAGTTTGATTGAGCTATATACCAATCCTTATGCCAATATGTGTTTTGACAACCGGTTTTATAGTAAGTTTCAAAGTCGGGGCATGCGAGTCCTGTATGCTTTTCTTCTGAACAGGACTTTATTTCTGAGTATAAACATTCATTAAGATTAACAAATACGGAAATGTTCAAGACAGAAAAGCACATCTCCTTTCCCTACTATAAAGTTATTAAAAAAAAACAACAGTTTGGTATAGAAGAGGCTTGGCAAACTCTGCCAAGGGTCAAATAATAAACACTTTATGCTTTGTGGGCCATACAATTTCACTCATAACCACTCAGCTGTGTTGTCATAGCACCAAAGCTGTCCAAGACAATATGTCAGGGCATGAGGATTATTGTGTCCCAATCAAACTCCATTTACAGAAACAGGTAGCGGCTTGGACTGACCCACTGGCAACAGTCTGATGATTCCCAGTGCAGGTGCTTCAAATCTATTCTCTATATTCGACTACATCCACAATTCCTCTCTTTGTGCTGTCTTTACCTGCAGTGTGGGCATCTGCTCTCACTCTCCCACACCTGTGTCAGATAATGCTGTGTTGTGTCCCATGGTACAGATACATTATCACTGACTTGGCCAGCCCCCCTACTGATGAACCCCAAAGCAGTGGCACTTCAGCTCCCAGGTGTACCCAGTTAAGGTTCAGCATCACCAACAATGACAGAAGCCAAGTGCTGGGAGCCTCTGTGAGTGTGAAATGAGAGGCCATCGGGAGGTTGTACACATCCCACTACATGACACTTCCCCGAGCAGGCAGTAGCTGATCTAGTTCAAATGCACGAGGAGCCCAGGGCTGCCTTGGGTCTGTTCTCCAGATCCATGAATTCATCATGGGCCTGCATAATCGGTTCATCGGTGCTACATCTGCCTGTTAAACCTTATTACTTGGGGAAATGCTGAGTGTGCACACTTGGAGCTTCCGAGTGCAGAAAACTTTCTGAATAATTTAAGGGAAGGGCTGATAACAGAAGCATTGCAAGTGGGGCTCCCAAAGGGGAGTTTTATTGACAATGAACCAATTCACAGCTTCTAGATTCCAGAAAATCTTAATAAAACTGGGGCCCCCACACCAGGAAGGAAGAGCTGTTTGGCACACACTGGGGTCCTGTGCTCTTGTCCCAGTGCTGGTGCAACAAGGTCTTCTCAGAGTGGGGACACCAAACACATATGATCCCAATTAGAAGTGCACCCCAGCTGTTGAATGAACCTGGCTCTGGTGCCTATGTCTTACACCCTCCATGACTGTCACCCTCATCCAGCCATACTCACCTCCCTCTGTCCCCACTTGCTCTCTGCAGTATCTGTCCCTTGGCTACATGGGCTCTTTCTAGGACATAACTCGTTTAGAACCTAATGCATTCATTCATGTCACTCATGTGCTCACAATCCTCCAGAGGTTCCCATATAGGAACTATCAAGTCCAAAGGCCTCACCATGCATGGCCTTACCGCCTCTAAATAATCCTACCCATTTTCCCATTTCAACCATCACTCCTGCCTGTCTGGGCTCCTTTTGTTGCAGATCTACTGCCCTTAATGGTTCCAGAACACACACCTGCCCCAGGACCTTTGCCCCTGCTGTGCTTTCTGCTCAGGATGTCCCTCTCCAGGCATGTGCATCCCTCACTCACACCCCTCCTTACTGCAGCCTCTGCACCTAGGTCAGTGTAGCGAGTGGGATCGTTTCCTGGGTCAACACCATTCTTCTCCATCCCTTACTCATCTTAGCTATCTTCCCAGCATGGGTAACACATGCCCTTGCTCGCTTGCATGGAATCATCTCTTCCCAACTGGAATGTAATGCGCTGAGGAGAAAGCTGCACCCAGCTGCCTCACTGCTGTATCCTAAATGGCCAATATGCCCAGGAAGAGTGTCAGTAACCGTCAGTAGAACGTGCCGGGGGAGGGAGGCAGGGGGCTGCTCCGTACGCTCTAGCTGTACTCCTGCCAGCAACACTCGCATCTTCCACATGAGTTAGATGCCTTATGAACTTAGAGTCAAACTGCTGGGAGCTATTTAGCCTGATAGGTGAGAAAAAGAAAAGTCTCAAAGAAGTAAGGCCATTCGCCTCAGGCCACACGGCCAGGAAGAGACAAAGCTGAAATGGAAGGCTAGGTCTGTCCTACCAACACCCAGCGGTAACAGGTAAGGGACCATGTGAGGCAGGAGAGCTGCTCTGGGGAATGAGAAAGCACCCGTTGACTCAGCCTGGGGCTGCAGAAAAGGCACATGCTTGGAGTACAAAAACACAACCCACCAGCCTCACGCCTGCTGCTGTGACTGAGTGGCACGGACACATTCCTGGCTTCAGAGAAGGCCGACAAGAGTTCCCAGGTTTGAAGGCAACATGGCTCCCACCTGAGATCTGATGCCTGGGGACCAGGGTAGAGAGCTCAACACAATCTGTGGCCCCACAGAGAGGGAGCTGGGGACAAAGTCTGTCCTTTCCCTTTTTCCAATCCCCAAGCCACTAGTGCTCCATTGGCCAAACCCACCCAGGGGCAGAGGGTGCGAAGGCCTGGCTAATGCAGCACAGGAGATGTGTGCACAGGTGGTGGACAGGCTGAGCACTCAATGGGGGCCGGTTGCTCCTCTTCTTTGTCTGGGCCTGGCAGACTCTGCCCTTCCCACCCTCCTGGCCTCTGCTCTGGGATACTTTCATGGAGTTTCTACTGTACCCTCCATAGGAAGGAAATGGCTCTTTTCTGTGCTCTCTCTCCATTTTCAGGGTTTTTACCCTTCCACCATTAGCCCTTATGAGCAACACCTGTGGAGGTGTGTCCACCCCATGATTGTGTGTGCCTGGCCCAACAGGTGTGTGCATGTGAGTGGGTGCACCTGGGCCTGGTATAAAGAGGGAATAAATGGGTGGTGTCATCATGGGAGGGGGGCAGCACATGGAGAGCATGAGAGGGAGCATGGGAATAGGAGAGAATGAGAAAGTGCCAGAAAGAGAAAGAGGCCAGGGAAAAAGCATAAAGATTCCTGGGAGGCTGGAGGGTTTGCTTGTGTGCCCCCCCCCACTCCCCCAGGGCCCCCAACACTGGCCCTGCCCTGGCCAGGTTGTCTGTGTAACTGCTAAAACGAATAAAGAACCTATACAGATTGGTGAGCCTGATGCTCGCACTACAACTGGCATCACAACCAGGCTGCTTACGTGGCAACTGGTGACAAGGATGGTCGCACTACACCTCCCCTCTATTGGAACCCTTCCCACATGATACTTTGTAAGTGGAGGCCTCGTGGCTTTAGGTGGTATGGCCCTGGTCCAGGGCTGACCAGCTGTCCTTAACGGCTCTGCTCGGAAGGCCCCTTCCTTCAGGGGCCACTTCCCCTGATGTGGAAATAAATGGAAACCAACCAAACGAGACAGCAGAGGCTGTTTATTCAGTTTGCTGTAGCAAGGGAGACACCACGTCACCTGTGTTTTGGCAGAGACTCAGGCAGGAAAAGGGGTGAGCCTGCTTGTGACGGGGACGAGGGGAAGCTGCCATGACTAGGGGGGTCTGGATCTCGGAGGCTGGAGGTGGACTGGCTAGAAGAGGCTGTTGGGCGCTATCACAGACCAGACTGGGCTTACGCTGTGAAATGAGAAACACCTCATTTTACTACCTTATCTGTCCCCAGGAAACTGGAGACAGGATGGGCATGAATACCTCTGAAGAGTGATAGTGTCACCATCCCTCCTGTGTGTACCTAAGGAAACATTCCTTAAAGAGATAGAAATCAACTTGAGAGTGATCCCCCTGCCCCCAATTACTTCACAGGAACCGATGAAAGTTAACCTGTTAACCAATTTTATTACACCCTCACCATTTTGCCTTCCTTTAAAATTCATCATGAATTGTGCTCTGTTCTTTCAAGTACCCCTTTCTTTGCTTAATAAATTGTCATCGGGTTCATTACTTCCAGTCAATCCTCAGCTGCCATAGCTAAACCAACTCTCTAGTCGTCCTTTCTTTGTACCCTGCGTTCAGCTCTCGAAAAGAGACGTCTCGGATGTAAGGGGTGGGGGAGCAAGCATGGCTTTCTCTGGCAGGACTTTAGTTAGAAGTGGGGGAAAAAGTTCAGGGAGCTCTTAGTTACTCATCAAGGATACCTTGGGCCTAGCATCACAGGAGTCACTCTCTGGCTTCCCCTACTACTCACAACAGTCTCGTGTCCTGGAAGTCCGACACGCAGGCTCGATTCTTGGCTGATGATCATGGATACTGGGTGACTGCCTGGCTGGTTGTTACGGGTGGTGGGTCAGTGTGCTGCCTTTACACGAGGCCTGGCCACTGTCTATACCCAGGACCTTTCTGGCTCTCCAACCCATGTCCTCAGGTGACTCCAAGGCCACTTCTGCTCTTTCCCTCATATATTCTGGGCAAATCGCACACCCCATTTCCTCAGTTGTAGGGACAATGAGTACCTCCTCCTGAAGACTGAAAGCCGGTATAGGGGAATCCCTGTCACAGAGTCGTGAGTCTACACAGTCACCAACGTTACCATGTATCTCTGCCTTCAGAGGGGTGTGTGAGGGGCAGTGTGCATGGAGCTCGGCCTAAATTTGGGCAGGACTGACTGGCCTGAAGTTCCGGTTTTGCCTCAGACCACGTGAGGGGTTAAGGGCAATTTACTCCATCTCTCCAAGCTTCACCTGTAAAATCCAGATTAAAAACCCATTGTTGCCAGAGTTGACAGGAACATAGAAAACAGCTGTTTTAGAGCTGAGTAAACGGACTGTATACTTGCTGCTGTGATTTCCTTTTATCTGGGCCAAGACTGATGTACAAAGGCTGATTATCTGGGCAAAGCCTGATTTTAACACTAGTTAAAGAGGGCCACGTGAACGCTGACCAGGGAGAAGTGGAGATGCTGCCCAGAGGGAGGCAGGGAGAACAGTGAGTTAGGAATGGCCAACGCGTTGTGCAGAGAATCAAGGGGGGGGATGTCTGACTGGGGGGCACATTCATCTAATCCACTTAGGAACCCACATCAGGGCCTGTGCTCAGTGCTGAGGATTCAGACCCCAAAATGGTGCAGGACTAACCCTGGAGATGCTCCCCAGTATGCAGGCTCAGGATTATCTTCACCATGCCTGTAGCCATCTTCTCTCAAACAGGGAAGCTTCAGGAACTGTCTTGGCTGTGTTAAACTACAGACATCTCCCCATCCAACCTGCCTGTCCTGTTTTTTTTTTTTTTAAATACCCCACTGGCTACAGTTCCTTTGTGGCTCCTATTCCAAGCACATCTCCAGACCCAATTTAGATGCGGATTGAAAAAGTTTAATTTAAAGGGCAGACCAGCAAATGACTGAATCAAAAGAGAACCACGCAAACCCCACTGAACCATTACCATGGCAACTCAAGTTTCTAAAATTAACTGAAAGGAGGGTGATGGGAAATTCACACTGCCCAGCCTGGCCAGCATCAGAGATCACCACAGGAGGCATTCTGGCCCTGAGCCAGAGGGATATTAGAGGGGCTCTGTCTGGCAAAAGGGAGCTGAGGGACTCCAAGCCCATGAGAGCCAGGGACAAGTGCTGTGAGACTGAATTCAGAATGAGAGCGAGGAGTACGAGATGAGGAAGTTTTAAAACTGAAGCGAGAAGGAGGCAGACATTGCCCTGGGAATTCTCAGTTGTTCTTCTTGCAAGAGACAATAGGAGTTCTTGTCCTACCCAGTCCTCACACACACCCACCTTGGATAAAGGGGGCAAGAATTATCTCTGAAAGGCCCTACTTTTTCAACAAGTGCGACTGAGACAGCCAACTCTTACCAACGGCCCATAATTTACAAGCGCCTTGGCACAGAGAAGCCCCTGGTGTGCCCAGAGCTCTTTGAAGCCTGCTCTGGGCTGCTGTATCTCTTCAGAGCTTGATCTAGCTTCTGATGAAGAAGGCATCAATGATAACCCAGGGACCTAGCTGGTTAATGGCCTCTTTGCTAAGAAACAGGCCCAGGGCAGTTACAGAATTAGCTGGAGGGTAAAGAACTTAATTGGACATTTAAGGTAGAAAAGGGCAATTTTTTAAATAAGAATTCAGATTGCTACCAAAACTCAGTGATGAGGGTAATTGGGAACTAGGGCCCGGGTGGCCTGCTTAGAATTTTGCTCAATTGTGCGATGGCTTAAAAAATGTCAACAGGATGAACAGTGAAAGGGAGAGCAGTTGTTCTTTGCTACCTCTTCTGCAGACCATAAAAAGCAGATGCCAGTGGGATCTGGCAGGGGAGGGGCGTGCAACTTGGCCATGAGCTCAAGTATTGGGATCAATGCTGCACTGATTCAGACCATCAGAGAGGAGACCTCCAGGGTGCCCCGCTCCTGTGCATGGGGTAGCTTCAGCCAATGCAGTCTCCTCTGACATCCTGGGCTGTCCCTGTAGGCAACATGCTTAAAATGGATATCGGTATCTCCTAAAATCTGCTGAATAAGGGGGGGTTGTTCAGAATTACTATTTCTATTGCTTACGCTATCTATTTACCTGGAGTGTTCGGAGGAAGCTGCAAAATTAAATGCTTAGCAGACACTCTTTGAATTCAATGGCCAGTTGGTTTCCGGCTTGGTAATAGGGTTGGGAGAGTTACAATACAATGGTTTATTGAGCCTACAGTGTCAGCGCCAGGCGAATACTGCTAACTTGGGGGATGCAGGGAGCTGGGATGTTTTGATCAGAGTGCCTTGTAATCATAAACAAATAGCATTGCAGGGCAAAACTAACCCTAAAAATCCACGGAGAGGAAAAATATACCTCGGGCGTGCCATCGTCACTGCAAATAAGATCTCATTAGTGAGGGCTGAGGAAACAAATATCATCATCAAATGTCAATTACGATCCCACCACAGTATCCCCAGCCACCCCAGGGCCATATTCCAGGCATGAGGCTTGGTCTCTGCCTTTCTCCTTTTCCACTCATGTCTAAACCAGGGGTGGGTCCTGTTGCTTTGATTTTAGAATTTGGGGAGATGTTGCCATCACCTGTTGTGTCAATTACTATGTGAACTTCTGGGAAGGTCTCCCAGTGTCCGATCTTACTCCTCTCCAGTCCATTTTCTGCTCAGGATTCAAAAAGTTCTTTTGAGGAAATAAATGAGTCAGCTGCTTCCTGTCTTCAAAATTCAGACTTCAAACAATGGGCCAGAACTGGACCTCGACACTCGTACAATCTGACCCTAAGAAGTGTACCTTTTAGGGGCCAATAATGTGTGGACTGCTGCCTGTTTTGATAAAGTTTTATTGAAACACAGCCATGACCAGTCATATAAATATTGTTTATAGCTGTTTCAGGCTACAATGGTTGAGTTGCACAAGAGCAATAGGAGCCTTCAGGGCCCACAAAACACAGAATATCAGCTGTCAGGCCTATGCATGTGTAATTCCTCAAGCAGAAAAATACCATTATGAACCATGAGCTAAGAGATATATAGCTGCTTAAAGTCTCTTGGGGAAGTTATTCCAATAGACAAAACTTATCATGCTAAAGTGATGATAACCACTACCAGAGGAAACAGAGACACCAGGAAATAAAGCACACCTCTCTCCACCCATGCCTCCACTAGCTCTTGATCCTTGTTATCAGTAGAAGTGACTGAAATGTTCCCACAGCTAAGAACCTACCTGCTCTGCGCCACCACCACCTCCCTTGCTGATTGGACACAATTGCCCGAATGCAATCCTGTCTTTGGAGAGGAGTCGGAGCATCTCCTAGTTATGCTTTCTGGAACGAAGGCTTGGTGGAGCGTTTTAATGTTCTCCATGACAAGGTGCTGCAGGCTCCCTTCCAGACCAGAGGGCCTCGCAGGCAGTGGTCACTGACCTGGCTACTCCATAATGGATGAGTAACCACAGGTCTGGCCTATGGAGGACTCACTGCTACCTGCTCGATTCTTTAAAGAGGAAATAATCACCAAGTGTCTCCAGGGATGGTTTAGAATCCATGTATCCCTGTCAAAAGCTCTCCAGACACTGAATGCTGGCTGGAAAACTCAGGCCAGCATTTTAAAACATTAATGGAACTGTGTTAAAACAAGCAAGTGAAGAAATCAAAGTTTGTGTCACTGACAGAGGGCCCAGGCTGGCCTCCTTAGGAAGAGGAGCAAGAGGACCCATATGGATTGATGAAAACAAAGATGAATTCTGCAAAGGGTCAGCAGCAGAGTACACATTGCTGATTCATTAACTGGAGGCCAGCCAGAGTGCCAGCACATCCTGGGGCACTGCTATAGGGCAGGAGTGACTGAGAATTGGAGAGTGAACCTCAGCAATCCCATGAGTGCTTACACTTTCTTTTTAAATTGATTTTTGAACAGACCATACAGGCAAAACTCAAAAGGCAAAAAAGGATTTGCATAGAAGAAAATCAGTCTCCTGAGAGGCTAACACTGGTACCTGTTACCTTGTGTGTAACCTTTCAGAAAGGGTCCAGGCATTGTTAGGAAAGAATTACTGTTTCACACATAACATTTAAAATATTTTCACTTAGTGAAACACATTGATAAACACACTTTTAAAAAATCAGGTATTACTTTTATTTTATGGAGGTATACAATCTTCACTTCATAGGCATATACCATCTTCACAAAATGCCAGACTCTCCTTTTTTTCCTTTTAAAAACTTTATTTTGAGATATATTTAGATTTACAGGAGAGTTGCAATAGCAGAGTGACCCCATCTACTCTCCACACAGTTTTCCCCTAACGGTAACACCTTAAAGAATTCTAGAGTACCTGTAAAAATGAAGAATTTAAACTGGAACAATTATATGGACTAAGAGAATTTTAGATCTTGCCAGTTCCCTGACTAATGTTCTTTTTCTGTCCTAGCACCATGCCAGGAGTCCACATTGTATTGGTCTCCTCTTATCAGCGATGCTTTCTCAGTCTTTCTGTGATTTGGACTCTTAAAAAAAAAAAACCGAGTCATTATTCTGTAGAATGTTCTATAATTTAGACCAGGAGCCCACATTGTATTGTTCTTCTCTTATCAGTGATGCTTTCTCAGTCTTTGTGCGATTTAGACTCTTGAAAAAAAACTGAGTCATTGTTCTGTAGAATGTTCTATAATTTAGGTCTTTCTGACAGAGTTCCGTGATTAAAGAGAGGTTACATCTTACTGGAAAGAGAGGAATATCTTTCCTGGGGTGTCCAAAGGAGAAACCTGATATGTATTTATGGATGATGCTAATCATGACCACTTGGCTAATTTAAGGTGGGACCTGCCAAGATCCTTTGCTGCAGAGTTACTAATTTTCCCTTTGGCGTTAATAAGTATTTGGGAGGAGATCCTGTGAAACTATGCAAATATCCTGTTTCTGCTCAAACTTACCTACTAATTTGAGCATCCACTGTGAATCTTGCCTGCCACAACGGTTTCTGTCTTGTTCTACGGTTGATTTTCTATTTCTCTCATTCCTTCTACCTTCATCAATTGGTATTTTTCTGTAATGAAGATTTGCCATTTCCTCCCATTTATTGACTTATTTGGTTATTTATTGACATATTATGGACCCATGAATATTTATTCTGTGAACTGTAAGTCGATACTATTATTGTGTAATTTGTTGTTCAAACTGTTGCAACTCTGGCCATGGGGAATTCTTTCTGGTTGGCTCCTGTAACCTTTCAATGCATCCTCTGGTCTGTTTGTCTGTCTGTTTGGGGGAATACTTGTTGACATTCTGGCAGGAGAGGCTTCAGGTCATTTTGCAATTCCTAGGCCCAGACCTAGAATTAACTCTAAGCTTGTTTGGTAAGTAGCTACAGCATGTGTTAGCTGCAGAGGTGAGCCACGGTTCATAAAACCAGAAGCCACTGAATGGGCACTCAGGATCTATTTCCAATCTTTTACTACTAAAATCTTTTGCAGTAAAAAATCCTTACAGATGGGTCATTTCACTCTATAGCCACGGTTACCATAAAACCCAGTTTTTCTAAAGACCTATCTGTGCCCTGTTCTGCCACCCTCCACTCCCCCCAAGCAGTCCTTGTTTCTGTCTGATTTCAGGTCCTGCTGCCCCTTCCCCTCTCATACAGTCCAGTGGGCAGCCCAAGATGGCCCGTAAGGATTCATGCTCATGTGTGATCCCATTCCTGTAAGTTGGGTTGGATCAATTTCGTCACTTCTCAGGAAAAGAATGTGCAGAAAGGAAATGTCACTCCCAAGATTAGGTTAAAAAGGACTGTGGCATATCATACCTATGAGAATGGTTATTATCAGAAAGACAAGGAATAACAAGTGTCCGTGAGGATGGAGAAAAGAGAACCCATCCTTTTCTTGGTGGGAATGTCAACTGATACAGCTCCTGTGGAAAACAGTATGGAGGTGCCTCAAAAAATTAAAAAAAAAAAAAATAGAACTACCTTGATTCAGTGATACCACTGCTTGGTAAATTCTGAAGGAAATGAAAACAATATCCTGAAGATAACTGTACCTTCATATTACTTGCAATATTATTCACATAAGTTATATCATGGAAGCAAACTAAGAATCTATCAACAGATGAGTGGATTAAAAAAATACACACACATACATATATGTTATATACATTTCTATAGGGGTAGAATAATAACATTAAAACTTAAAAGTTATGGAAATTTTGTCATCTGTGACAACAGGGATGGACGTTGAGGACATTAAAACTAAGTGAAGTAAGTCAAAAAGTGAAGGAGAAATATATGATTACACGTATCTGTGGGATTAAGAAAAGGACTCATAGATAGAGAGAACAGAGTGGTAGTTGCCAAGAGTAGGGGTGGGGACTGAGAAAACAAGCAAAGGAGATGAAAAGTTTTATAACTATTCTAGTTAGTTATAAAATAAGTCCTAGGGATGTAATATCCAGTATAGTGACTGTAGTTAATAATATTGTATGGAATGTTTGAAAATAGCTGAGAGAAAACAAAAATTTTACACCACAAGAAAAAAAATGTTACTAGAGCTTATTATAATGATTACTTCACAATATATACAAATGTCACCATATATACAAGTACTAAATCATTGTGCTCTATACCTGAAGGTAATATAATGTTATATAGAAATTATACCTCAAGGGAAAAAAGACCATGGCTTCTTCCCTTCTTCCCATACTCCTTTCCATGTATGATCACTTGCTCTCTCTCTCCTCCCCCTCTTCCTCTCTCTCTTTCCCTCACCTCCTTCCTCTCTCCTTCTCTCTCCCCTTCTTTCTCTCTCCCCATCTCCCTCTCTGAGGATTATGAGGGGAACTGTTGCATGAAGAGGTCCTGTGGATATAGAGAGGCCTCAGCCAACAGTCATGCAGTGAGGTGTTGAATGCCCACAGGGACCTGGATCCTTCCAACAACTATGTGAGGAGCTTCCCAGCAGATGCTCTCCAGCCCAGCCTTGAGAAGAGACAACTGTCCCAGCCACAACACAACTGCCACCTCAGGAGACACGTGGGGCCACAGGTACTTGTGTGCAGAGGGTAACATGAATTCAAGTCCCAGAAGAGCTGGTTGTAAAAGAGTCCTACAGGGCTCTCCAGGAAAATCTTTCTAAAGTCCTTGCTTTCTAGAATGCCGCCCTCTTGGCCTGCTATGTCCTTCCCAACATGACCACATCCTGGTTGGCCTTAGAAACCCAATGACCACTCTCCCTGACTTCTCCCCTGAGTTATTCTCTCTGCTACAGCTTCCATTGTACCTCATCTCATCTGGTGGTGGTACTCCTCACTGTCCCCCTCACGACCTCAATAGCCAGTGTCCTGTAAATAAAGCCTTACATTTCCTGTTGGATATCTGTTTACACAGTCTCTCTCTTACTTTTAAGCACTAAGCTCAGCTTCCCACATATACGCTAGGGCTTCTATAATATGAGCCATAGAACCAGTAAGTAATAATAAGCCTTAAATTATGGGTTTAGGACCCACTGGCTGGCAGTCTCCGTGCTCACCATACACAGTGGTAGCTATTATCAGCATTATTACCACCACTTCATATTTCATGAATATAATGTTCTCTTCTCTAACAAGGATTTAATTTTTGGACTCCCCATGATTTTTCTCTCCAATTTTAGAATCTCCGAGTTTAGAGGAAATAAGAAAGAACTTGTGACCAAAAGTTATGAACTTCTAGCTTAATTCTGTTGTTTTTCACAAACCAAATGTACCTTCAGGTGATACCTCCAAAGCAGAATGACAAGGAGACACTGGTGTTAACACCAACTTCAAGCTGGGTGTGGTGGCACATGTCTGTAATCCAAGCGCTGGGAGGCAAAGAGGCCAGAGATTTCTTGAGTTATTGGATTCAAGACTACCCCAGGTAACATAGCAAGACCTGGTCTCACACACACACACACACAAAACCAGCTGGGCATGGTGGTGGGCGCATGCTGAGGCTGGGGATCGCTTGCTTGAGTCTGCAGGACCGGGACTACCCTGGGCAACATCATGAGACCTACTCTCAAAATAAATAAATAAACAAACAAATAAATAAATTAAACAAACAACAACAAAAATCCATCAAAAGCAAATCAAAAAGCCCAATCAAAAAATGGGGAGAAGAACTAAAGACACTTTTCCAAAGAGGAAGTACAAATGGCCAGCAGGCACATGAAAAATTGCTCAACATCACTAGTAATAAGGAAAATGCAAATAAAACCACAATGAGATACCACCTTACACCAGTAAGAATGGCCCACATCCAAAGACCGGACAACAAGAATTGCTGGCGAGAATGTGGAGAGAAAGGAACACTACTACACTGCTGGTGGGAATGTAAACTAGTCCAACCACTATGGAAAGCTGTGTGGAGGACCCTCAAACTAATGAAAATGGAACTACCATTTGACCCAGCAATTGCTCTCTTGGGAATTTACCCAAAAGAGACCTCAATGTGGGTACAAAGGGACACCTGTGCTCGGATGTTTACTGCAGCACAATTTATAATTGCAAGGTTATTGAAACATCCTAAATGCCCCAAAACAGATGACTGGATGAAAAAAATGTGGTATATATACACAATGGAATATTACTCATCAATTAAAAATGACAAATTCGACGAATTTATAGCAACATGGATGTACTTAGAAGAAATCATATTAGCAGAAACAAGTCATAAAGAAAAAGACGGAAACCAAATGGCTTCACTAATATATGGGATACAGTGAAAAAATAAACAAAAGACTTGAGGAAAAGTCAAAACAAGCTAAGCACCAAACTGAAGTGCACAACTTTGAGCAGGAGGGAAAAGGGGGGGGGGGAAGGGAGGGGAGGGTGGGAGGGGTACGCCCCTGGAATTACAATGTTGTGAAATTTATATATAAATAAATTAAAAATTTTAAATAATAAAAAAAAACATCAACTTCAAATCTTACTGAAGACACAGCATAGAAACTTCCAGGCAGAAGCATCAACAAGATTCATGTCAATTAATATTCTACTCATCTTTTCTGAGCACCGGCTGGTACCCTATCATTCCTGGCAAAGCCCTTTTTTTGTGACAGTTTCTATGTCCAGTCGCACTAACTGAACATACAAATGAGGGAGATAAAGGGATACTCTTCTAATTGTATTTTTTTATTGGCTTCAGTGGAGGAAACCACATGGTCAGTCATCATGACAAATTCCCCTTGTGGTCTCAACACTAAAGACCTCAGCTTCAGCTAATCTGAATCATCCTGTCTGATGGCAGATCAAAAGCTGCAAACCTTTTCTGCTTTATAAAGACTTGGAGGAAGTAAGTAGCCAGCCTTCCTGCTTCCTTTGCTTTAGAAAATCCTTCAAAACCCCACCTCGTAAGCTGAAGATCTGTCTTCCGTGGCATGTTCACCATCATGATGGACAGTTCTGTGCACATCTCTTAAATAGGAACTCCAGTGGGGGCCAGAATTGCCACCAGGCCAGTCTTGTGAAGCCAATGACCACTCTTGTCCCTGAAAGTCACCTTGAGCGCTGCGATCTGCCTTTATCGCAGACACAAGCTATGAACTTCTCTGGCCTTTCACACTGGCAACAGCCAGCAGTAAAGTGAGCCTAGCTGAAGGCAGGAGTCTCCACAACTCTGGAGACCATAGGGAAGGTCAGATCCCCAATTCATAGGTTTTGTTAGGATTAAGAATAAGGCAAAGCCAAGTTGCACAGGTTGTAGATCTGAGCCCTAGCTGAGCTTGGATAATATAAATCTCAGTGTAGGAGGGTTCTGGTCACTTACTGAAGAGGAGAAAGGAGCCGTGAGCCTGTGGTGTCAGCTTTCTGCAGGCTTCTTAGAGCAAGAGCTGACAAAATGACCTAACTGGGCATCTGGCACGAGATGAGAATATCTAATGGGGAAACAATATTTGGGGAGAGTTCTGTCAGTGCAAGAACCAGAAGAAAACAGAGACCATTAGCAAAAATCTCCAACCACAACTCAAAATCCATGAGGTCAGGCCCACTGTATAGCACAGATGTCTGACAACTCTCTGGCTCACTCTCTGGCTTTGGGTAAACTGGTAACTATTTTGGTACCTCAGCATCCTCATCTCTTGATGCTGCACCTGGCACAGCATAAAGAGACCACTCAGCTCAACCCACCTTTATCTATGAAAGGGAGACATCGGATGCTCTGCCCAGGGCTCCTGCATCCCTCTGATACACACGTTGTGAAATGCTGCCGTCTCACTTCACCAAGTTTGCCCATAAATACATTCAGCCTCTAAATTGCTTTAATCACAGAATGAGGAAATTGCTTCACTTGGCTAAAGGATCTGCCCAGTGCTGCTAATGGCTGTCTGGTAAGTGCATCTGTGATTTTTTTTTTAAACTAAAGTCATCAAGCTTAATGAGAACTAGAAAGGGCCGTGGAATCAGCATTCACAGGGGTTCTTCTGGTGAGCTGTCAAAATTCCCACACAATTTTAGATATAATTTCCAACCTCTAAGAGAGAACTTTAAAAATCAAGAAAAGTCACTGCAGGATCCCTCAGAGAGGGGGAAAGGCTGAAGGGGTCTTTTGGGGCTATGTATTTGGAAATGCAACCTCCAAAAAAGTGCTCCATATTAAATAAAAACAGGACCCTGTAATGAGTACAGTAGACACACTTTACACTGTAATTTTTTTGCTCTGGAGATTCTGGAAGGTTCTTTACAAGCATTCAAATAACACACTTCAATTGGAGTCAGTGAAAAGCTCCTAAGATTTCCAACACTAATACTCTGGTTCTAACCACCAGGGACAAGATTGAAGCTGTGATTTCCTGGCTGGTGAATATTAAAAACTGGTTAAGGGCATTAAAAAATGGTTGAGAATAGGATGCATTGATGTTTAGTATAACCCGGAGGAACTGGAGACCAGCATGCTCACATTTGAATCCTATTTCTAACATGTCTTGATTTGCAATCCTGAAAAATTAAACTCCCGAGCCTCAGTTTTCCTCATCTGTAGAATGGGGAGAGTAGCAACCATCAGCGTAAGGCACAGTGACTAGTGAGTCATTTGACAGCTCAGGAAGTATTTGTTTCTGCTTTTGCAAGTACTACCACCAACCCGGCTGCATTATTCTCCAAGGCTTCATATTGGGGTCTTGTTCTTCCAACTTAGGCACCCCCAAATGTTTAGAGCAGAAGGGCACCATGGGAAAACAAGGGAATTGAGTACGTTTTACTTGTACTATAGTGTGGGAAAGAAAACAATACTTTTTTGGTACTAGAAGAACCATGAGCATGAATGAGTGATAAAAGCATAGATTTTAGGATCAGAAAGAGCTGGGTTTAAATCTCTCTTTGCCACTTACTGGGCAAGTGATGCTGGCAAGTTCTTTAAGTCTCAGACTGCCAGAGCTGGGAGGTTGGGAGAGAATGATGCATGGCCAGAATCCTACATACACACTGACTGGCCTAGGGTGACAGCCTAGCTCAGGAAACACCCTATTATTACATTCTGGTTACAACCCAGTTTCTGCATCTGGAACTGTGGGGAAAAAAGGGCACCCTAAGAAATGCTGAAGAGGGGTCTCTGACATAAACTGAGTGAAAACAAGACAGTCTAACTATGGTAGAGTGATACTTATTTGCCATACAAAAAGTAATCCAGGGTATTATTCAGGTCGCACCCCGGAAAAGGATGTACGTCTAGCCAGCGGCCCAAGAAAGCTAGAGGGTTTGCAAAATGAGAAGACAACTTGAGCAAAAGAGGCACCTATGATGGTCTTCTTTATAATTTACAGGAGCTATTTGTTTGGGGAGACTTTGTTAATAGTTTGAGAAGACTAAAACACAATGCATTCAAGTGAAGCCAGCTAAAAGTTTAATTAAATACAATTGCTTGCTGTGTGTTCCTTTCCCAAATGGCCTCATACATATTCATCACTGTAATTATGGTAGTGAAAAAATCCACGACTAATTATTCCATGCTCCCCATCTTTCACATGCCCAGAATTTTTGCATAATTATTGTTGAAATTAATTGCAAGTTAGTTAATTTTATACTTTGTCCTTTCAAAACTTAATTGAAAATTAATTTAAAAGATAAAAAAAAAATAACTCCAAACACCTTAACAACCACACAACAGAAACACCACCACCAGCCATGATGGCAAACCTGGTTACTCAGACTTAGAATGTGCATTAAGAAATGTTATAGGATTACTTCCAATCTAAAAGCAAGGCTGTACACGTGAACTCATAACAAAAGACCAGACCCTTACATGCCCCTGGAATCATATCCCTGTTTTTCTATCATATTGCAACAAAGACAGGACTTGTTGAGATGGGTTGAGAATTTTGTCGTTCGCCCTTGGCCTGGGCATTTTCCGGTGGAAGGTTAACCATTTTATGCTTTGGTGATTGCATCTCCAGCCTCCAAAGGATAATATGTGGTCCATGACCATCCTACCCCTACCCCCCCCACCCCCCACCTGCCTTGATTCTCATATGAGAATCATATGAGAATGCTGGTACCCATTCTCAGAACCTAACTCCAATCTGGCTTCTAGGACACTTGACTTTCATTCCCAACAAATCAAAAGAAAACATTGGTTTCTTCCCACTGCACTCAGCTATCTCTCGCACCTTCACCTGAGCTGCTACCACTGGCCCTGTTTCTCTGATCTGCTCCGCCTGGACCAGGAATGGGACACCCATGTTTGGCATATCTATCCCATGTTGCCCACCTTTCATTTAATTTCAGGACCTTATCCAGTGCCTGATACACCACAGACAACCCATCAATCGTCCCAGAGTTACTCCCTGAATAACTGAATGAAGAACACATACCCCAAGCCAAGGAGGGAGCATCATGACCTCACTTCTCCAGGAAGGCACAGGCAAGTTCAGTGAGTCAGTGTATCTCAAGTCCACACAGAGACACAGCCAGGACCTGGTATGATTCTTTCCTGTCCTGATGTCCTGACCTTCCTGCCAAGTTTTGATCTCATCTTCTGCCAGTCATGGTCTCTTGATGACATGCTTATCTTAACTTCACATCCTAAACCTGTTTGTTACAGCCTGAATGTTTGTGTCTCCCCACGCACTCACATGTTGAAATGCTAAGCCTCCAGGTGATGGAATCTGAGATGGGGCAGGTAAGGGTCCAATAAGGTCACAAAGGCTGGCTCTCCTCTCAGGCTCAACCCCTAAAAGAGGGGACACCAGACTCTCTCTCTCTCTCTCTCTCTCTCTCCCCCCCCTTTCTCTGTCTCTCTCCCCCCACCCCCCACGTAGGGAGGCCCAGAGAGAAAGCAGACCTTTATAAGTTGGGGAGACATCTCTCACCTAGAACCATTTTGGTCTACACTCTGATCTTGGAATTCTCAGCCTCTGGCACTATGAGAAAGAGATTTCTGTTGTGCAAGGTGCCCCTCGATGGTATTTTGTGATGGTAGCCTGAATAGACTAAGACACTTCTCCACAGTTTTATTGAGTGACCTTGGTTACTCACTTTATGCATGTTGGACTGATTCAAGGTGAAACTGTGAGAGTATAAAAGAAAAGCTAAGTGAAAGCCAAGTCCAGAGGGAGAAGACAAGGTTTGGTGACACAAAGGAAGCTGGACAGGTGAGTCTAAAGGGCTAAAGCTCAGCATGGGCAGGCCAGCTGCTGCCACCCCACCTGGAATGAGATGGAATGCATATATTTATATGCTAACGGGGGCTCCTTCCAGAGAGAGCAGCCATCTCTTCAGGTGTACCACAGAGGAAAGGAATGAATCAAGTTGTCACTGAGTAGATGGGGAGGAGGAAAGAGGACGAAAGCCAATTCACAGAGCACAAGGTCACTGATTTTTTTTTTTTTTGAGTCCATAAAAGTAGCACCTTTAAAGGTGACTTTTAGTGACCTGCGCCTTTGGCAATTTCAGAACAAACAATTCATCCTTTAAGATGCTCATAAAATCTGGGGTTATCTTACAAATCTAGGAATAAATTCCTTAATAGGGGTTCTTCGGAGTTCAGGCACTCAAAGTAAGGGATGTAGTTTAAGACACAAGGCAACACACACCTGTATAATCTCCCCTCCTCATGTTAAACAGAAATTCCCATTCTAGATAAGCTGATGCAGTTAGGGCTAGGGTATAGCGTAGAGCTTCTGATACCATCGAGACTCAGATACAGCCTAGAACATCTGGATACATCTGAACATCAGGGTATGCTACAGGGGTCTGCTGAGTAGCCTTGCAAAAGGTATCAGCCCAGGCATGGGGTTGGCTGGGCTGACTCTAGGAGCCTTGTGAGATGGCAGGGGAGGGGCAGACAGGTAGGGGATAAATAACTGAGTCCCACTGAGCAGGAGATCCAGAGGAGAGTGTAGTGTTCAGGAAGCTGGCCCTGATGGTGACAAAGAAAGAAGGCGACAGTGCACCCTCAGTGGAGAAAACCATTTTAGTGAATAATATTTTATCAGAGCAGGACGCCATCTTATGGATGAGAAAACATGTATGTGTTTCTGTATTTCTGTTTGTTTGGGAAAAAAGATGTGGAAGACTACATAATAAAAATGTTAATAGTGGTTGTCGTTGGGTGGAGAAATTGTGGGTGGTTTAAAAATTATTTTCCAGAATTAAAATTTTAAAATAAATGAGTGTTTTGCTTTCCTTCCACCTCAGAATAATCATTTCTTCCTCCCAGGAATGCCTTTGGTGACTTTCCTTATAAGGGTAATTCTTGTGTTCACCTGAAACAAGTTATCTCTCTTTCACCACCGAGTACACTGTAATTACAACCCTACTATAGCAGGCCCCCTTTATCCTCAAGGGGTGCATTCCCAGATCCTTAGTGAATGCCTAAAACTAAGGACAGTACCCAAACTATACACACATATAGGTATAGACACACATATACATATATATACATACATGTCCATAGGATGCTTTCTCCTATACATGCACATCTATGATTAAGTTTCATTTCTAAATGAGACACACAGTCAGAGATTAACCACAAAGGACTCTCCATTTCTACTCCAGTGTGGTAGGAGCTAAACCATGATTCCCAGTGCTTTTCGAACCCTTGGGTCCTTTAGGCCAGACTTCTGTGACATCATATTATTGGTACATCTTACTGTGGTTGGGGGTGGCTGCTTTTCAGAAGTTTGCAGTGGTTAAGCCAAGAATGAAGGCATGCATAGATTTCTACAGAAATGATGAGTCCATGAAAGATTCTGAGGTATAGAGGAAAGCTGGGATCTTTGAGTGCAAAGTGATACTGCAACAGAAAGGATTTCTTTGGCTTCACTTCCATAGAAGCTTGTCAGTGGTTTGTGTACTTGAACCATGAAATACGAATACTTGGGCAAAGAAGTCATTTCTCTTGATTAACACACAATGCAATATTGTGTAGCCAAGAAGATTAACAACAGTAACTACTAATAAAATAAAGCAAATTATAACAATGGATAGCAATGAAAGGCACGTGAATATGCCCTGGCTTCCTTAAAATATCTCATTGTGAGAGTCATCTTCTTAGACAGCGGTTGATGATAGGTAACTGAAACCACAGAAACTGATACTGCAGCTAAGAGGAGGACATTGTACATTTTTTAATTTAATGCCTGCCTCCTCCAGGAAGCTATGTTCCATGAAAAAAGGGCCCATGGTATGTTAAGTTTTGGAGGAAAGTTTTTTACCCAGTAGCTAATAATGGTTATGATAATGATAATAATATCAGTAATGGTGGGAGCAGCCAAGGGGGTGAGGGCAGCTAACACTGATCGTGTAGGGTACTTTATTCAAAGGACATTAGAATGAGAAAGTAAGGCTGATAACCCTTTTTACCTGTGCAGAAATAAGTATGTCACATGGCTAGGAAGTATGGAAGCAAGTAAGCACTGGGAATACCACACTGCCTTTTCATCCAGAACTTCACTTAGCACACAGGGGTGCCTGATAAAGATTTGCCTATACAGGGATACAGGGAAAACAAACAAATAGACAAGAAAAATTTAAAACTGCCAGTAGGACTGTAGCATAGAGTAAAGGAGGGGGGGGGAGAGTAAAATCAGATGAGGGGGAGGCCACAAGCGATTAAGATGGTTCATGGGTGATAAGGTGATGGGAGAACATCGGGGTAGCCAACGACAAGACAATATATATATATATATATATATATATATATATATATATATATATATATATATGTATGTATGCATATGTGTGTATGGATATATGTGAGTGTGTGTGCACAATCAAATAAAAGATTAGTTAAACATAAGGTTGATATAGGTTTCTTTTTAGAATCCTAGAAATGTCATCTCCTTTCTTTGGATGAAGGGAGAAAAAAAAAATCACACCCCTGGGAATGAACCAGGAGCATGAAAGAGCTTGTTAGGAAAAACTAGAGTTTGCTGCAAAGCAATTTTTTTTCTGATAGCAGTAATTGACTTTGGAGAAAAATGCTCTGTACAAGGTTCATTCATGCAAACAAGTGGCACTGTTTACCTGAATGGAGAAAGGAGCAGGAACCAATGGTCTCAACGCCATTCAATCCACACATTGTACAGCTGGGACTCTGGACTCAAGTTCCCAGAACTGGATCAAGTTGAGGGCTTGGGATCCTCATGAGTCGCTGACTATTCTAATGGAAAGACAGCTCTTTATCTGAAGCCCTGCCAGGCTCACAACCAGAGCACCCGCCCTGGAGAAGTGAGCTGTACCACCTTGCAGGTGGACACTGGGCATGCGCCTCGTGCGTTGTGAGGGATCTGGGTAGGCCAGGTCAGCATGGAGAATGATCAATTCCTCTCCCTAAAAACAGGCAGACACGTCTATAATTGCATGGTCTTAGCAGAACACGACTGTCTGCGAGGCTGACGGGCCCCATGTGCATTGTTAGCTAGAAATACTTAACGGATTAGGACTGTGTGCCCTGTCAGACAGGCCTGATTTAAATTTTTCACATGATATGAATTCCCCAGGGTAAAACCAACATGCTGGCATCATTCTAGGTTAAAGCAGGAGCTGAAACTGGAAGAATCCAGGCTGTCCCGTTGATTGCAAACCAAGAAAGCCTCTCCTTCCAAGTCACTGTCCCAGGATCCGCGGGAGTAATGAATCTCAACTAGAGGGGCCTCACTTTGTTAAGCCTTTGAGAGGGTTAAGCCACCACTATGATTTCCAGTCAACAGGAGCCACCATCCATCTAAGATGTGCCCTACAATCGGCAGCACAAGTATTCCTGTGGAGGAACTTCCCTTCCTGTGATTTCTAAAGGAAGAGGACAAAAGCAAAAAAGAACATAGTTGTCCCAAGTCCCTGCTCTTTGAGTAAGATCAGAACACATTTTTCTGTCATTTCTACCATTCTTTGGCTCATACCAAAGATATTCAATAACTCAGGGAAGCCAGATGTATCCTCTTCCTGCCAGAGCTTAGAAATAGATCCAGCTACCCGGCAGCTGTGACACAGAGCAGCATCTGTCAGGATTTAATTAGCCCAGCTTTCTGGGTAGGGTTCACTTTACTATTATTATTATTACTGCTAATCATGTTGGCAAAAGGTTAGGGTGGGTTGACTGTGGTCCAGGTATGGCCTATTGCAGATGACACCTGATTAGCAGTGAGGGGGATAACTGCCTTTTCTTTGCTTGCTGATCCTATACACAACCAGAGAGAGACCCAGATGTGTCTGCGCATATGTGGGCTTAGCTGTGGTCTCTCCCTGTGGTCTCTTCCTTCTCCCAGGAAGGTCTTCTGTCCTTCCTGCCAAACCTGCCAGGCTACCACTTGGTCAAGTGTCCTGGGTGAGGGAGGAGTCCAGGGGGCACTTAGAATGTACCTTTCTCTGGGAACAGTGACCCAAAATCCAACTATCAGGAAAGACACAAGGCATGAGCTAAGGCTGGGAGGGGCTGTATTTGCAGCCCTGCAGGCTGACTTTCAGAATGATTAGCCATTATCTCTGATTTTAAAATGTTCAGTTCACATTCAATTCTTCTTTCCAAGTTTTGTGCCTTAACAGTGGAAAGCTACTGGACTGTTCAGAGGGGATCAAGAGGATGGGGCTTCAGAGGCCAACAACTGTGGAGCTGGCAGCCATGGGGTAAGGTTGGAGCCAGCACAGGGTCACACACAGTGGTACTGCAGGGGCGCTGGTCATGGCTGTTCAGGCCCACAAAAAACAGGCACTCATGGACTGAGTACAATGCAAGTAATCATTTTATATAGTTTTTAAACGAAAACGGAAATCCTTACTTGTTGGTCCAACATCTTGCCACTTCTAGCACCATTCATCCTAAACACTCCTACTACTAGTAGAACTACTACTGCTGTTACTACTGCTGCTGCTGCTGCTGCTGCTACTATGGCTTTTATCAACAACACCACCACTACCACCACCACTGTTGTTGATAACACTGATATTGATTGCATACCTACCACTTAGCAAGGCCTTTCCATCGGCCAACATCTCTATGAAATGTTTTATACCACGTCTCTTTCCCCTTTTGTAATAACCCTAGAACAAATATGAATAGAATAAATACCACTTTTACTGAATATTAAATATATATAGAATAAATACCACTTTATAGGTGGTAAGACCGAGGCATGGAAGGAACTTGCTTTCCCTTTAGATACAAAGCAGACTTAGACTTTCCTGTCTCCTGAGAAGGTAGACCTGGTCATATAACCTGCTCTGACCAAAGAAACATGAGTGTTCCAGCTCCCTGGATAACTAAGATGAGAGGAGCTTGCCCTGTTCATCCATAATGGCCGAGCATGAGCAAAAAAATCAGATTCTATTGTTCTAAACTGCTGTGACTTGGGGTCATTATGTTATTGCAGCATGAGCTAACATATACAGCCTGATACAGAGAGTTAAGTCACACACACAAAACAGACAACCTCCTCACCCATGCGGCAGCGAGGCAACAAAACACAGAATCACCACGGAAGCAATTCTATGTAATACCAAGGGAGTGGTGGCATTATTTCACAAGGGGTCTCTGATTTATTTTACCTCTCAGTGCTCTCCTTTGTACATTGTTAGTAAGATACTCTTTCCATTTTACAAGTGAGTCACTGAGAGGAAAATGAATGTTATCTAGGCCTTTCAGCTAGTAAATGGCAAGGTTAAGACCCGAATTCAAACTTGTCAGATTCCAAAATCTCATCCTCTTTCCCGCCACACTCAGTAATTTTCCTGGCCAGTGAGCCAACCCTGTATGAGAGTGATGCTGGCTATTGGCAGAAATGCTACAGTGGCAATCCAAAAAAGAACTGCCTGGAGAAGACTTTCAGATGGAAACAAGAAGGCAACTCTTAAAATAAGCGATGTTAGCGATGTTCTTAAGCAGGAGGTCAGGGAGGGCACCTGATAATGTGCACACCACAGAGGCAGCAGACACAGAGTGGAGGAGGACTATGGAGTCCATATGGATAGAAAAGAGGAAAATCGGAGAGCAGGGAAGGAGGCAACTGTTTGGAGCTTCAATAACAGGCTGAGGTGCTTCAATCTTATAACCACCGTGAGCTCTTCGTTAGGGGTGGGAAGTGATAAAAGCAGCCTTTCTGAAAAATCGTCCTGGCAACTGTATGGAGGACAAGCGATACTAGAGACTCAGGCTGGCCAGATAAGCTATTCTGGTGACCAGGTAAGAGGAAGGTAGATCTGAACTGGATCCGAAACTGCGACAAGGAAAGGAAGGGGAGCAATTGTTACCTTTGTGAACCGAGTTCTGCATGGTCTTCTATTAGGTGAAGCAATTGGCACACAGCAACTCAAAGACCATTCACAACCATCTCAGGAGAAACAGTTCATTTTACAAAGAAGGAAACTGAGGTTCAGTGATTCTCTTGTAGGATACGGGTAATAATGATTTCATAGCTAGCATATATATATATACATATATATACATATATATATGAGACATCTACGGTGGTATGCCACCAACACTGGTACTGTTATTGTACCATTTAACAGAACCATTTAACTGGTACCATTTAACAGAAGAAAAGATAGCAGCTTGGAGAACTGAAGTTAACATATTCTGTATCATACTAAGCTGCTTGGAAGCAAGGGCAAGATTTGAACCCCATCTGACTTGCTTTGAAGCACATGCTCTAAACTGCCAGGTCAATGAAAAGTATATTTGGCCTCTGTGGCCCTGGCTGTGCCAGGCTCCCATTTCAGAAAAGGAACCCCCACTCTTCGCCACCCTCATACTAGGACCATGCCAGGTAAAGCACTTTGCCTCAGAAGCTTGCAAAGCAGATGCCTTAATTAAGGTGCCTGCTCCCCCAGAGATGTGCCATATTGTTTTGCTTTGAAAACCAAGACAGAATTATACCCACAAAGGGGGCCTTATGATGTTTTATGTGTGACCCAAATCCATTAAAATGGCACCTCAGCCACCCTTTGGGTTTTGTGGTAGACCAAAATGCTCAGAATTGGATTTTTCAACAAACCACTCATCCTGCAGAGAAAAAGGTCAGGCCACTGGCTGCTGAAATGTCACCACTGCATCTGTGCTCCTGTCATTAAGGTGGACCCAAGATGGGGAAACAAGGGGGGGTGCCAAGGTGCCTGTGCCAGACCATCTGTGAGGAGGCCCGAGACAATTGAAAGAGTCTTTTCTCTGACAGGTCACTATTAAAGCACAAGTGCTATAACAGACCAATTGTTCTCACCAGTGCGCATTCTTTAAATTCCATCTTTATTTTTATCAAAGGAACATGTGCACACAATTTTACAAGCCGAATAGTTGTGTGAGGCAATGATAAAAGAAATAGCATTCTCCAACCTTCCTCTCCCAGAAGTTGTCATATACTCCTATTTTGGTCGGATCTTTTCATCCTTTACCCCCAGATCTCTAAATAACCCTGCTTGCTGATTTTTCAGTTTTAGGAATTAGCCATGAACTGCCGGCTCTGGAAGACGAAGGTTTAGCACTTGTTATCGCCATTCAGAGCTGCCACCACACACTGGACCATCTTCAAGCTCCCTTGTTAGATAGTAATTTTAGATAATTGGTGTTTTTGTTATCTTGGTTGTGGAAAGGTTACCCATGGATGCAACAATGCTGAAACACTTTTCTTCATGAAAAGTTTTTGTTTCCCCAGAGTTAGTTAACATAGCTCTCTCTCCTTCTATTTGTTTGGTATCCTGTATATTTCTCACTGAGGTGAACAAAGTCTTTCCCAGCTTTGTACATCTCTCAATACATTCAAACCCACCAATTATTCACTGGTTTCCTGGGGATTCCCTTTCAGTCCCATTACTTTGGCTCTTCACTTCCTCATAAATTGTTTTCCTTCTCTTTGATTCAGTCCCTTAGATATGGTAAACCATATTTACTTGTAGTTTCCAGAAACAGGAAACACAAGTCACCTTGTGTTTTTAACTTTAATTTTTATTCTTTTAATTTATATTTTTTATTTTTTTAATTGATTGTACATATACATGTATATATATTTTACATCATTGTCTACCCCAATGTTCTCCCACCACTTTAACACCCATGAGCCATCTTACTCTCTTGTGCCCCTCCTCCCCCAATTTTCCCCTCCTCCCCCGCTCTTGTTCTATGCCTCAGTTTTGTTAACAGTTTTAAATTATTCTTGTCCATTTGTTTTTTTGTTTTGTTTTGCTCTGTTTTCCCTATATCTACCATATAAGTGAGACCATCCAGTATTTTTCTTTTTCTTTCTGACTTATTTCCACTAACATGATCCCCTCTAGCTCCATCCATGTTGCTGTGAATGACAAAAGTTTGTATTTTCTGATTGATGAGTAATATTCCATTACGTACATATACTACAACTTTCTGACCCATTCATCTGTTCTGGGGCTTTTGGGTTGCTGAAGGAAGTCACTTTGTTCCTCCCGAGAATGTCTATATGGGGCAGAATTTTAAATTATTCATTTTGGAACTTTTGAACTAGCTTCAATATTGTGCAGAAATCTGATAGCATTTAGGTTCTTGAAGCACTGTAAAAAACTTATTTTTATTTCTATATTCATTTTTTTTAAAGGCCCTCCTGGAAGCTAAAAGGATCTTATTTTTGCCCAATATTTTGAAATCTCATAGTGATGTGCTTGAGGTAAAAATGTTAGGTGGGCCTTTCTTATCTGCAGACTCTGTCCTTGGATTCAGGGGAAGCATCAGCTTTTCCATTTCTTCTCTCTAGAATTCCTAGAGTTTGGGTGTAGAGCTAACCAGGTCCTGATGTTTTAAATCTTTTTGACTTTATTATTTTTTGTATTTGTGAGCTATAGCCTCAAATTTATGTCCAAGCTTTTGGTATTTTAAGCTTCTCGGTCCTTCTTGCTTTGCTGCTTAAGAGGTCTGACCGGTTTCCTCAGAGGCGCTTTTACGTCCGTGAGTGTGTGGGCTCTCATGTTCAAGGCTTCCTTCAAGTATCTGGTGATTTTAGCCGCTAACCCCTAAGCAGCAGAACCCACAGAACTCTTGGCTGTGGCCTGCGGACTGCAGGCTTCATTATAACATGATTCAGCTGGACCATATCACTAATATCCTAATACCCCCAAATAGTCTCATTCTCCAGATAAATCCCTTCTAGACTCCTAACAGGAGTGCACAAGTCTAGCTGCTGGTTCTGGGAAATGATGAGTGGTTTCAATATTCACTGTGTTGAGCTGCACCACATCTGTTTGCAGAAAGGTGCTGTCCTCAACTGTGCTTGATGCCTGCTGTTTCAGAGGCCTCTGCTCGGAATAAACTCTAACCTTCAGCCTGAAGTGAGGGAAAATATTTGCCGGGCTGAGCTGGGTTGGGAGAGATCTAAAAGCATGAAAGCTTCCTAATAAAATTCTAGCCAATCTTCTAGCTTAAACCCTGCCTAAAAGTCAGCTCCACTTCCAGAGTTAACACCTGATGCCTATTCCCAGATTCCTGGAAGTAAATCTGATTGCATCTCAGCTCTCTTGTGTTCCAGTTTAGGATTCCTCTAGCCCACTAAGTCAGTTACTGTCCAATGGTTCCCCAGTTTCCATGTCTTTATTGCTGTCTTTTCTGCTTTTCTTTGTCCTCATGGGTTTACCCTTTAAGATATGATTTGAATGCATTTTCAGAAGGAAATAGAGGAAGATGTGTGTATCTAAGGTGCTACTTTATTTTATTTATTATTATTATTATTTTTTTTATTTTTTACTTTTTTTTTTAAGGTGCTACTTTAAACTAGATGTCTTGAACTTGGGTAGTCATATCATTTACGCCACTGAATCTCAACTATCTAGAGCATCTGGATTTTCAGGTATGTGATGTTAATAGGTAGCTACTGATCTCTTCCCGGTATGGCACATTTGTCAGACCGGAAAGAACACCAGGTCAGGAATTGAATTGGAGGTTTAATCCCAGTTATGATTCCTGCTCATTGTCACCCTTGGGCTCATGTACAATCTCAGAATAACAAGCACCCACCCTAAGTGCTTTCAGGGTTCTTAGTAGGATCAAATAGGATAACGACCGTGAAAGCACTTCAAAAAGCATAAAGCACTACAGAAACACAAGGCTTTGCTATGACTTAAAACCTCACTTTCATCTCCTGAAATTCAATCTAACATTGCTTCGGCCTGTCTTCAAGGGAGAGAGGTTTGTCTCCAGTAATCTTATAAATCACCACTGTGACATTCCAAAGAATGTCCTCCCGTCATATAGATATATGATACAGGAGGGTGTTCCTCGCTCCACCAACACTGTCCAGTAAATTGCTGAAACCAGCTGGGTTCCCCCTCTCCCAATCAAACACACCCCAGAATCCAGGTCAGTGATACTAAAAAGGAAAGAGTGAGGGGGAACTCTTTGGGGTCAAAAGGGTCTATCTCTTAGCTGAATGACTTGACTGAGCTTAGCAACATGGGTAAAGGAGTGGTAAGACAAATTCAAACAGTGGCAATTATCACTGCCACAAATGAATGGGTTGGGGGTTTTCTTTGTATGATGCTATGGGAAGCTGTTGACTGTCAGGTGCAGAACCACGAGAACAACCCCATTCCCATGATAATCAAAATCTAATCTATATGTGTGCATCGACATGTCTATGTTTGTATGATCTAGATACATGCACAAAGAAAAGGCCTGCTTACATTTTCCCCAGACAACAGTGCATGGGGGACACAGTAGCAGAAGCTTGGAGTAAGCAGCAATATAAAAAAAAACACACGTATGCATGACCCGTGACAGAGAGGGCTGTAAAGAGGAAACCCACAAATGCTAAAGAAAGGGACTGAGAAGAGCCCCGGAATATCTCCAGTGGAATCTATGTTAGTGTCCTCAATGTCCAAGCAAGGAAAAGGCACCTCCCCCTTCCATACTGGCCAACTGTGGTGCAGGCCACATGGTAGGACCGGCCTAGAGCTGCTCTAACAGCAGGAGCTGCCATCCTTAGGAGCTGACCTGTGGGACAGGCAGGGCCCAGTTTCTGGAGGCTGATGGGCAGTTCTTCTCCCAGGCCAAGCAGAACCACTTCTACGTCTGGTCCCCTGTGGGGTCCCCCACCACAGAAGCCCCTCCGGCCGAAGATGCAGCCCCTGCAAGCATGTGTTCTGAGCTGGCTCTGCCCACCTCCGTCTGCCAGGACCTGCATGCTGCTCTGGCCCTGCTGGTGGGGCCTGCCCAGCTTGGATCAGCCAGCCTTGGCCTTTTCACTTCCTCGTTTGCATCTCAACGTTTTCTGAGAGTTGGAACAGGAGGGAATTAAAGGAAAGAGAATCAAGCTTCACAGGGGCTCCTTTCTTGAGGCAATCAGGGTCTCAAGGGTGGAGATAGGGATGGGGAGGGACTTTCACGTTTTGCTTTTTACCTTCTTAACAGTTTGATATTTTTCACAATATACCCCTATTGTAGCTCACGGTAGAAGAGAAAAGATTAAATATCAATGAAAAGAAAAAAAACGTCATCTGAGCAGAAACACGATGATCATGTGAAGTCAGAGAGAGGTGGGCATTGGAGAAACCACCAGCAGGCAGGCTTAACAGTAGTGGGGGCAGCTCATGAAATGGAGACATGCCAGCAGGTGCTTTGGTAACCACAGAAGGATCCCTGTCAGGCCAAGACACCCATCCGAGTAGCCCCACCAACTCCCCTACCAACTTAAGGGCAAGGAAAACTCATTTTTAAAGAAACTGTGATTTCCTCACAGTGAATCACACACATTTCGAGCATACAATTCAATGACTTCTGAAAAAAGGCATACACCCAGGTAAGCCACAAAGAATTCATTTGTAACACAATCTCCTATCTGTATGCAGAATCTATATGGGATGAGTTCACTTGGTCAACATCCAATACAGGAATGGGATAGCTATCTCAATTCCAAGAACCTGAGATGGTCCCAGGAGTTGCGTTCATAACCCATCCATCTCACTAACCCCCAAGGAACACCTGCTGGTGGTGCTAACTGCTCATCTCCCTGCATTTCCCAGAGATTTCCTAATTCTGTGTATGCCTATTATCTCCTGGCTCAGTAACTCAAATGTCTCTAGGTAATGGAAATGATTAGAATGACAATCCTAGACCACACATGCAACCAACTGGTGAGGGTGTGGAAGTTTGAAAATAATCTGTGGAGATGGAGCAACTAGCTCTCCAAGAAGCCAGCAATCACTGTGCATTTCCCCTTTAGAAATGGGAATCTTTAGGTCCTGTGACTCCTTGGAAATCCAAGGACTCCTGAACTCCTTGGAACTCTTGTGACTCCAATATTACAGGCATTGAGAGTACCTACATATAGCCATTCTCAAGCAAGGTGAAGACTCTGGGTAGCTCATATTTATTGTGTGCATGCTACAACCACGCATTATATTCTAAGCAATCTATATGATTTACCTTTACAACAATAGCACCAGGAGAAAGGTACTATCATTATCTCCATTTTATGGATGGTAAGTCAGGTAGGGAGGTAAATGACTTGCCCAAGGTCATAACTAGTAACTGATAGTATCATGACTGGGTCCTTCCCCTTGGGGAAGGATAATAGAACCAGGGTCGGAAGTGTCACCTCTTAAGTTCCTGGCAAGAGCTACTTTTGTCACACTCTGTGGCCGCTGTCTAACACATAAAACTGTCAAGTCCATCTTTCTTTTAAAAAGAAGTAAACACACAGTCATCTCTAGGTATTGGTAAGGCCACAGAGGGGTCTCTTAGCTCTGTCTAGACTCAAAACCAACAGAGCATAATGCATAACAGTGTTTTATAGCCAGAGGTTTTTATCTTGTTTCTTCTCTGAGGAGCTGGTTGATAAATCAGGCTTCACAGGTGGAGAGGAATGTGTGTTTTCAAGAGTGACTTTCAGGAGCAGACTGAAGGGCGAGCAATAATGTGAAGAGAGGCATCCCTCACAACCAGTGGCAATCTCACCTCAAGAGGCCAATTAATCCGTTTGAGGGAATAATGGCAACAAGCGTGGCGGTGCCCAGGCCCAGGCTGTCTACTCGATTTTCAATGACGGAAACGCGAGTGCTCTTTCCAACTCACATTTATCAGTCTCTGCGGTGAACACCAGCCACCCTGTGCCACGGCATTAATCAAACCACATTTACTGTCTAGAAGCACACCGTGGGCAGAGAGAGGAGACTGGCCCCAGTTCATCTCGACGGCGCAGGTTCCGATCCTCCCTGAATGCTCAGAATTGAAGGACTGTCAACCTTTGATATCATCCTCTTTGCCTCCACCCAAGAAGCAGTGCTTGACCTTTGTTTTCCTTTCCTTTCCTTTCTTTCTTTCTTTCTTTTTTTTTTTTTTGAGACTAGGTTTCATTATGTTGCCAATCCCATGGACTCAAGTGATCTCAGCCTCAGCCTCCCAGGCAGCTGGGATTACAGGTGCGCGCCACTGCACCTGGCTGCTTTTTTGAGACCAGGTCTCACTGTGTTGCCCAGGATAGTCTTGAACCCATGAACTCAAGCAATCCCTGGCCTCTTTGCCTGCCAGCACTTGGATTACAGATGTGTGACATCATGCCCAGCTTGCTTGACGTTTCACCACAGGAAAGTAACTACTGCTTTGAGATGTGGGTCATCTCATGGGAGACACGTAGGGATCTCCTTGAGAGAAGAAGAAGGAAAGTTTTGGGCAAAGTAGATCTCTACCTAACAACAGGTCAGAGGTAGAGTTTTTTTTCCTCTCTCTCAAACAGTGGGGATTGGACAGAGCATGATTCTCAAACTCTCTTGCTGAGACTTCCAGTTCTGCTAAAATGGTGGACTTATGTATCCAACTTCCCCACTGTACAACGTACAGTGAAGATGTACAATATATACTGAAAAGATGTACAATGATAGAGTATGGTATCAAAAAAAACCCTTAATATCACTGAAGAAGTGGTAGAAAGTAAAGGGAAAGGGTTTGGGAACTGAAAAACCAAGTGCAATGGTTTGTAATCTGGACCAACCTGGGTTTCAGTTTTGTCAAAGACTGAAGCAAAGATCCATAGACCACTTGACTGGGGAGTCTAAATGAGATCCGTCCTATATGCCAGGTCTCCAAAGGTAACTCTCAGGGTTAAGGCTGAAATGGAGGTAAAACTGACCCCTTTGCCCAGGGGTGTCTTTGCAGCAGATGCGCAAGGGAGATGCGGGAGTTGGGGGTGGGGGTCCTGTTTCAATGAGCAGCTTTCTTGAACTGTGTGCCAGAGACTGCATTACTTAGATTCATCTAAGTAATGGAAGCTCAAAACTTGGCTTGCGATGACACTGAACAGGTGGTCCTAGCAGAATTCAGGCTAAATTTCTCTGGAGAAAGGTCTTTTTAGCCAAGACCTTGATGCATCCCTACAAATAAATGTGTAAAGACAACAAGCAGTCTACAATTTAAAATACCAAGTACTTGAGAACCAAGGCATTGTGAACAGAGCATTAGAAACAACAGACATTGGGAAAAGACATACTTTGACTTCAAATATTAAAATGATCAGAACAAATCATAAACATACTTATTATGTTGAAAGAAATAAAAGTCAGACTAACTCCAGCTGCAGGGAATATAATAGGCTGTTAAAAATAGATTTGGAAAAACCCAACAGAACATCTAGAAATGAAAAATACTGTTAACTGAAATTAAAAATCAGTGAACCAGTTTTACAGAAGATTAGACACGAATGAAAAGAGGATAAATGAAGTGAAAGATAGTTCAGGAGAAATTATTCACAATGCAGGAGAGAACTGCTAAAAGACAGAAAATGTGAACAAGAGGCTAACAAGGAGTGAGGTTGTCTAAAAGATAATTCAAACTATGATGTGCCACAGAATCTACTAGGAAGCTTGTAAACACATAGACTTTGGGGCCCTAACCCCACTATTTTGATTCTTTAAGATTAAGTTAGGTCTCAGGAGTGCAATATGATTAGAAGTACTAAAATAGTGACTTTTGGCTGGGAAATCTCAGGAGTTGATTTTTCCTTTCTTTTTGTCCGAACTAGACTAAGTTTTTTCACTTCCCAGGATTAGACCTATTTCTTTCCTGTAACAGCTAGACTGAATGTGTATTATTCCTCTTTTTATTATGGTGAATGTGTTTTCCTTTGATTCAATAGGAATTCAGACATGGAAATTAAAATATGTTATGAAACTCAATAGTTCTGTATCTCCAAAACAAATGTGTTAATTCTTTTTTAAAAAATTAGTGTAACATATTTAATACCTTTGCATAAACTGTTGTTTCACTCACTTGTTTGTTTATATATGTATGTATGTACGTATGTGTGTGTGTATGTGTGTGTGTATATGTATGTATGTATTTGAAACTAGGTCTGACTATGTTGCTGGGGGTTGTCTTGAACCTGAGGACTCAAGTGATTCCTAGCTTCAGCTTCCCAGGTATCTGGGATTACAGGAATGTGCCACCATGCTTGGCTATTTTTTGGGGACTAGGTCTCGCTACGTTGCCCAGGGTAGACTCCAAGCTGTGGACTCAAATAATCCCTAGCCTCAGCCGCCTGGATAGCTGGGATTACAGGCATGCACCACCATGCCCTGCACTCACTTCTGTCTGTGAAAACTATCTCTCCAATTAGCTGACCACTACTGTGTGACTGTAGCTGGCTTACTTAACCTCTCTGTTTCTTTCCTTTCCCACCTGTAACACAGGCATTGCATCACCTACATCCCCAGCAAGATGCATGAAGTGCTAAGCATAGTCCCTATAAGTGTATACTATAAGTGTAGCAAAAACCAAAGCTATTATCATTTATTAAATAAATGATAAATTTATTTCTTGATTTATAGTTCCAACCTTTCAAGTAGATATCCTTCTTGTTTTCTTTCCAAATTCCTTGTGTTTTGTCAAAGTCAGCATCTTCTTGGCACCACTATCTTAGCCTGGCTCCTTTGCTTAGTGCTTAAAATCAGGTTTTGCATGTATCTAACAAAAACTAAAAGCCTGCAGTATTATTAAGCTGAAGACACACAGCCCCTGGTCATTCCTGGAATGTGCTTCCAAAGATGCAGAAAATGAAAGGGCAAACCTGTGTGACCCTTCTCTCATCATGTTCTCCCCTACTAAATGGTGCCATGCATTGACAGCTTTAACAGTGACCTGAAAGAGACTGGCAATCTTCCACTCTCCTGACCCCAGGACTGAATGAGAGGCTTGTGGAACTTCCAAAGGCCAAGTACAGCATGTCTTACAGGAGAGCAAACGCACTAACCAGTAACAGTTATTGCCACAACTGGAA